>NW_020769330.1:13732546-13749892 GCF_900518735.1 Pseudonaja textilis | reverse complement strand
TCACAAGGAGACTGTGAGTTTTCGTCTCTCCTTAGACATGAAAGATGGCTGGGTGACTTTGGGCCAATCACCAGGAGATGGTGAGTTCTAGTCCAGCCTTAGGGGTGAAAGCCAGCTGGGTGACTTTGGGACAATCACTAGGCAATAATGAGTTCCAGGCCTGTTTTAGTTACTGTTGTAGTTGAGCAATGAGAGGCTAGACCAGGGCTTGGGTGCAACAAGACTTTATTGGAACAATAAAGGACTGAACGTGTTAGCCCTGCCTGGAGCAGGCTTCCAGCGATCAGCGGCTGGCCGGACCCTGCAGCTGGCTTTTATAGCCGGCTGTCGAGGGAGGCCAGCCAATGAGGGGCAGCAAACGCCCCCGCAGCATGAACGGACCTGGGTGGGGACTTTGGCAAGTTCCAGGGACATAACAGTTACTCTCTTCCAGCCATAAGAAGCAGGCAAGGACAAACCACTTCTGAAAAACCTGGTCAGGGAACTTGTCCAGAGAGTCTTGGAATTGGCCATGATTGTGATCTCATGCTCCCAAGAAATGGCACAAAAGGGAACCTCAGGCGATGACTGTGGTCTGGTTCCCTGCATCATTGGTATGGCGAGGTTCAAACATCTCCTCATAATCTGTCCCTACAGAGACATGCATTTGATCACAATGTCTTCATTCGCATTGTTCTCATTCCATGATTACTCATCCCACCACAGTCTGGGTCTTAAGATCTGAGGTTTTTCCTTTGAAGTCTCTGTGTGGTGAAGGTCACTGCTTGAAGTCCTGTCAGGGTGGAGGATGCGAAACTAGACTTTGGTTTAAGGCCTTTGTTTGCCCTCACCATATTTGAGCATTTGGCTGCCCGCAAGGTGCTTTTTCAAAAGACAACTGGTTTTTCCTCAGAGATGTTTCACTTCTCTTGAGAAGTTTCCTCAGTTCTGATAGAACGGTGGAGGATCGTGGAAGGACTCCTCAGGGTCACATTGAGAACAATTGACCAGTGGAACAGCTTCCCTTCAGAAGTTGTGGGTGCTTCATCACTTGAGTTTTTTTTTAGAAGAGACTAGACAGCCGCTTGTTTGAAATAATATACCAAGGGCCTTCAAACTTGGCAAGTTTAAGGCTTGTGGACTTCAACTCCCAGAATTCCTGAGTTAACATGACTGGAGGAGGAATTCTGGGAGTGGAAGTCCACAAGCCTTAAAGCTGTCAAGTTTGAAGGCCCCTGTAATATAGGGTCTCCTGCCTGAGCAGACCTCTAAGGTCCCTTTCCAGTTCTACTCTGACTGATTGCATTCTGTTCTATTCTGATTATTAGTGTTTATTATTATAAAATAAATTGTTTATTGTTATTATTCTGATAGTAACAGAAATACGTGAACTTTTATTTTTGTAAACGAAAACTAAAAAGAAGATGATTCCTGGATTCCATATAGACAAAAGCTAGGTTTGTATCTTTACAAGAGAGCAAGAATGTTATATATTAGCTCATGCTTGCAGTGATGAAAGACAGAAACCCTTTCTTCACTATGGCCTTGTTGCCTTTTTCTTTTCCTTTCTACTTTTCTCTTTTTATTCCCTGAACTTTCTCCACTTTTCTTTTTCTAGTTTGTATGTACTATTATCAGGTTTATTAAGAACTTTAATAAAAATAATAATTTTTTTTTTAAAAAAAGATGGAAATCTTCTCAATTCTGGCACAAGCAATAGTTGCAGCTTAAAAACAGAGTAAGAGTTTACATTTACAAGCGCACACGTTCAGGTTCCACCCAAGTTTTGCCACTAATTTGCCAATTTGCCAATTGTGGGAGAAAAAAAAAAGTCTGAATGTTTAACCGAATAACAAAGTAACAGAATAACAGAGTTGGATGGGACCTTGGAGGTCTTCTAGTCCAACCCCCTGCTTAAGCAGGAAACCCTATACCTTTTCAGACAAATGCTTATCTAATCTCTTCTTAAAAACATCCAGTGTTGGAGCATTTGCAACTTCTGGAGGCAAGTTATTCCACTGATTAATTGTTCTAGCCGGCAGGAAATTTCTCCTTAGTTTTAAGTTGGATCTCTTCTTGATTAGTTTCCATCCATTGCTTCTTGTCCTGCCCTCAGGTGCTTTGGAGAACAGACTCCCTCTTCTTTGTGGCAGCCCCTGAGATATTGGAACACTATCATGTCTCTCTTAGTCCTTCTTTTCATTAGACTAGACATACCCAGTTCCTACAACTGTTCTTCATATGTTTTAGCCTCCAGTCCCCTAATCATCTTTATTGCTCTTCTCTACATCTTTTCTAGAGTCTCAACATTTTTTTTTTTTTTAACATTAAAGAGGGGGACTTTTTGTTGCAACTTTTTGTTTTGACTCATCCAAGCCATTTCCTCCTTCCTCTTTGCCAACTCCATCATCAACAATAAAACAATTACGCATACCAGCAATCCTCATCTTACGTATCACAATTGGGACCGGAATTTCCATTACAAATTGTTGCCATCATAAGTGGAATCATCCTGCGCTCAGACCTAATTTTACAACCATCTTTACAATGGTCATTAAGTCATCGCAGTCATTAAGCAAATCACACAGTTATTAAATGAATCCAGCTTCCCCTGTGGTCACTTTTGGCCACCTCTGCACCCCCAATAACCATGGTTAGAACTCAGTATTGCAGGCTGACTCTGCCCATAGCCAGCAGTTCAATCCTGACCGGCTCAAGGTTGACTCAGCCTCCCATCCTTCCAAGGTCAGTAAAATGAGAACCCAGATTATTAGAGGGGCAATAGGCTGACTCTGTAAACTACTTAGAGAGGGCTATAAAGCACTATGAAGCAGTATGTAAGTCTAAGTACTATTACTATTGCTATTGTTTTTGCTGGAAAATAGCAAAAAAAACACCTCACAAATCACAATTGTGTGATTGCAGGATGACCACTGCAACTGGTCATAAATATGAGTTGGTGTTCTGACCAAGGCTTCCTGAGACCGTAATTAAGCACACCTTAGTCCAAACAACTCTCTTTTTATTTCAACGGCTGGGAATTATGTTCCTTCCCAACCCCTAATGAGTCCCAAACAGTCTCTTGAGATAAGCACCCACCTTTATCTCCTTTGAATTGCTGCCAACAACTAAAGTGCTAAATTAACTGTAAAAAGCCAAAGAGAGTACAAAGTCCACACAGAGCTTCAAGGTTTAATCCGAACAGAGTGAACAAAGTTGCTTCCTGCAAAGGCTCCTGTCCCTTTGCTCCTCCTTTATACCTTATGGGAGGGCCAATCACCTCCAAGCCTTACTCCTGAGTCACCCCTTTTGTCTTAACTGTTCTTGCCTTCTGGCAGCTCTGTGCACACACCCACTGGGAACAGGCTCCTCTTATTCCTCTGCCTCGCTGTTGTCAGATTCTGGAGGCTCCAGAGTTGGTACACAACTCCCAGATGGTCCTGGCCCTATCTCTGTGTCAGACACAGGACCCACGTTGAAGTCCTCCCCAGACTCCCGGACTGGCCCATGTTCCTCCCCACTGTCCAATTCTGCTGCTGTCTCCACAGGCTGCTGGCGGACCACAACAGTTGGTTTCAAAGGACCTGAATTGCGACCTTGTAACCAGGAGGTTGATGTAACAGTCTGTGACAGTTATAGGTGCAAATACAGGTTGCAAGTGACCTTTTCTGAGGCTTTCATAACTTAGAATTGTCCTTAAGAGCCCTGGTGGCGCAGTGGTTAAAATGCAGTAGTGCAGGCTGACTCTGCTCACTGCCAGGAGTTTGATCCTGGCCGGCTTAAGGTTGACTCAAACTTCCATCCTTCGAAAGTCTGTAAAATGAGGACCCAGTTTGTTGGAGGCAAGTTGCTGACTCTGTAAACTGCTTAGAGGGGGCTGTAAAACACGGTAAAGCGGTATATCGGTCTAAGTGTTATTGCTATTGCTATTAAATGAACGGTTGTGAGTCCATTCAGGCTGTTTAGGCTTGTGCACAATTGGGTGTGGGTGCTCAAGATTGCACTTAGCCCTTAAAATCTTTAGGTGAAAGATTTGGGGCCTTGGTTAATTTATGTTTCAGCTGGGTTTTACAGAGTTCCCACCCTTTGCATATTTTTGGATGGAACTGTTTAGTTTGCTAAATCGCTGGGGTCCTGCAGGCCGGGAGCAACTTCATGTGGGAATTTTGTTTTTATTTTTGCAAGAATCAGCCTGCTCGCTCGGTTGACTAAACCGTAAATTGTGACAAATCATAAATCTCAAGTATGAAATCACGTTCCATATTTTAGCCTGGCTGGAATTCAGAATTCGTTTCTCATCGCAGCTTCTTAGAATATATTGCTTTTAATGCAAAGGAAAAAAAAAATTCCGAAATGTTTAGCTTCAAATGCCAGTTCATATTGCTGAATAGTGTTGAGTCAGTCTGAATCATCGATTTGATCTGGAAATGGACATTCAACAATTTGAATCACGTTGAGGGTTGAGTGAATGAATCAATGGAATCTAGAGATTCGATCTATAACTCCTAAACTGAATTTTTTTTTTACAACCACAGCAGATATAAAAAGAACAGAGCAGACATGAAGGTTTTGGGAAGGGGTTATTTATTTGTTTTTCCAGATAGGGGCTTCTTCTAATATTTTGAGGGTGGGGTTGATTACTGCAAAGTAGACAGGGCAACGTTACATATACGAAGAAGTATGACTGCATTTGAGGGGGAAAAAAATTGCCTAAGCTCTCATGCCTAAGGCGGGACTAGAAGTCAGCATCTTCTGGTGATTGGTCCAAAGTCAACCAGCCAGGTTGCATGTTTAAGGGGGTACTAGAACTCATAATATCCTAATGATTGGCCCAAAGTCATACAACCAGCTTGTATGCTTAAAATGGGACTAGAACTCACCATCTCCTAGTTTTCTGCCTGGTGCCTTAACCCCTAGGATGAACTGGCTCAAAAGATCTTCCAGGTAGTCATTGGAGACATTAAGCTATTTTAGAAATGTTGCTCGATGCCCTTGGTCGGCACAACCAGACCAACCAGAAAACCAGACTGCACATCTGTCTGGAATTCACACTACATATCGGAGCATTCATACAATCAAGAGAGTCCAGAAATATTTCACAAGAAGAGTCCTCTACTCACAGCAGAATACTCTATGCCTCCAGACGTGAAATTTTAGGCTTAGATAACTTAGAGCTAGTGAGTAACTTGCAGGGTACTTTGAACCATCATTAATCAAATGGACCAGATTTGTACCAGAGACTAAAGCAGGTGCACCATGAAGACAACCAAACCGAAATGACCAGGAGAATCACAGGGTCACATACATTTGCCCAACAAGAGCACAATTGTGCATTTCTCCAGAAAAAAAAAATGATGCTCTTGATCATGGAAGATCCACCTTCGTCCTTGAGTGGAAAAAAAAACTGACTTTCCTAACAGGAGGTGCTGGTCGACTGTGCCTCTTTTCTAGAAGTGCTTTGCAGAAGTCCGAAGTGATCATAAAAATCACAGACCAAGTTATAATCAGAGAGTGTAAACATAGAGCGAGAAAGCCCTGTGTGAGCCCGTTTTAAACACACAAATCATTGCCTTGCTAAGGAATTCGAAGCTAAACAATTATAGCCGTGCAGACAAGAGGCAAAAATAATTCAGGCATTTTATCTCTCTAATATATGTTTTTCTTTATACCATCAATGCAAGGATGAGGAGAGCAGGCCAATGGTTAAGGCTATGAGCCAGAAAAACAGATCCCAGCCTTGCAGAACCATAGAAGCAGGCTGGATAACTTTGAGCACCTCTGTCTCTCTCTCTCTCTCTCTCTCTCTCTCTCTCTCAAAACATGGAAAAGCATCAATATACCAAACGGCACTGGGCCACCATGATTGTAATAATATGTGGAAATAACCTTGGGAGACAGGAGGAACAGCTGCAGAATAGACAACCTTCAGAGAAAAGGTATCTCAGCCCTCAGAAAAGGGAAGTGGGAAGCACCTCAGTATTGACCTTCCCTAATTTTATGGAAGGAGTGCAACGACTCAGCAGTTAAAGACAAGGAACTTATCAGCTGGAAAGCTAACAGCCTGGGTTCGAAACCCGAGTGTCGCGCAATAGAGTGAACTCCCGTTACTTGGCCCACCTCCTGCCGACCTAGCAGTTAGAAAACATGCAAATGAGAGTAGGTGAATAGGTACCATTTTGGTGGGAAGGTAACAAGATTCCATGCACCTTTGGCATATAGCCATGATGGCCACATGACCACAGAAAGAGTCTTCAGACAATGCTAGTTCCCTTGGCCAAGAAATGGAGATGAGCATCGTCAGTAGAGTTGGACACAACTGCACACAGGGAAACCATCATCTTTAATTTTCTGGAAAGTGAAGGTGAGGATGGGGAGAAATGCTTTCAGACTTGCAAGATGCTGTTACTGTCATTTTATAATGGTTGGTACATCTTGTCTGGTCTGACAAGGCTGGTCAGAACTTTGAATTAATCCTGCAGTGAATTGATTCAGATTGATTCTATCTTCCTTCCTTCCTTCATTTATTCTTCCTTCTTTCCTCTTTCTCTCCCTCCTCCCACCTATCTTCCTTCCTTCCTTTCTTCCTTCCTTCCTTCCCTACTCACTTACTCACTTATTTACTGATTTTATAATTTATAAACCTTGGAGTACTCATCTCTAATGTTCTAAGTGCCAGAGCCCACTGTAACAACATTGCCAAAAAGGCATTAACCTAATCTTGCATAGCTTCTTCTCTGGTAATATCGTACTGCTAACTAGAGCATACAAAACATTTGCTAGACCAATTTTTGAATACAGCTCATCTGTCTGGAACCTGCACTGCATGTCCGACATTAATACAATCAAGGGTTCTAGGGATATTTCGCGAGAAGAGTCCTCCACTCCTCTACTCGCAACAGAATACCTTATACCACCAGACTTGAAATGTTGGGCTTAGACAACTTAGAACTACACCACCTTCAGTCCGACCTAAGCGTAGAACATAAAATTATCTGCTAAAATGTCCTACCTGTCAATGACCACTTCAGCTTCAACCACAACAATACACAAGCACAAAATAGATATAAACTCAAGGTAAACCACTCCAAACTCGATTGCAAAAAATACGACTTCAGCAACAGAGTTGTCAATACCTGGAACTCACTTCCTGATTCTGTGGTTTCTTCCCCAAACCCCCAAAACCTTAACCTTAGACTGCCTGCTGTTGACCTCACCCCATTCCTAAGAGGTCTGTAAGGGGCGCGCATAAGTGCACCACTGTGCCTACCATCCCTGTCCTAATGTCCCCTTTTATTTGTACCCATTTCATGTAATCATAATCATGTTCTAATTATATCTGTTATCTAATACATGCTTGACAAATAAATAAAATAAAGTAAATAATTTGAACCATCCATGGAGGCTGATCTGTAGTTCCCGCGAATGGCTGATAGCCACCTAGAAGTCATCGGCCCCCTGTCTTCCTGCCAATGATATCCAAAGGATATCAGGATACTGCAGTTACTTAAATCTCTTCTACTTTACCTACTCAGCTTCTGAACAAGGCAATCCCCTGATTTTAAAGCCTCCGCTTAAAAACCTCTGCTTAATTTTTCTTAACGTTTGTTTCCTTCGTGCAAGCTTTTCAACCAGCCTCTTTCAATGGGTCATTTTCTGGGTTGAGTTTTGGAACTTTGCTGGGATTAGCCTACAGGAAATCAGAGAGTCCATGCATCTTATGGCCCACATGGTTTTGCTACATGGGGAAAGCAGTCCTCCTTTTGGGCACTGGCTAGCAAATCCTTTGACTCAGTCCTCTAAGCTTTGCAGCAATCTCATTCTCCCAAGCTTGCCTTTTCCAGGGCGCGTCATCCTGAGAGTTACTACAGCATTTGACATCTTTGAATGTCATCTTTGACTGATTCATCCCTCAGCAGTCATAGAATATCATTACTCCCCTCTTCTTTGAGTGGCTGATCTCTCTCTCTGTAAATATCTCCTCTTGCCCTTCTCTTCCTTAGTCCCCCACCCAAGCAGTCCTACATTTATTTTCCAGACCTGAAGCTCTACCATCACAAAGTGGTTCCTTGTGTTTAGCCTCATTCTATTTTCCAGGCTCTTCCCCGCAAACCATCCAGCCCATTACTGAAGTCTACAGTTGTCCCACTGGGTCAAAAAGTTGCATAACTTCCAGATGGACACTGTACTTCAAGATCACCCTCATTTCTCCAGCCCTCACCTTGTTAGAAGTCATAAACCTTTGCTAGACCAATACTTGAATACAGCTCTGCTGTCTGGAATCCACACTGTATATCAGACATAAATACAATTGAGCAAGTCCAGAAGTATTTTACCAGAAGAGTACTACATTCCTCTGTTCGCAACAGAATACCCTACACCACTAGACTTGAAATTCTAGGCTTAGACAGCCTTGAACTATGCCGGCTAAGACTGGACTTAAGCATAGTAGATAAAATCATATGTTACAACCTCTTACCAGTTAAGGAATATTTCAACTTTTTTAACTACAACAACACAAGAGCACAGAACAGATATAAACTTATGTAAACCACTCCAAACTTGATTGCAGGAAGTAGGACTTCAGCAACAGAGTGGTCCATGTCTGGAACTCACTACCCGATTCTGTTGTCACCTGCTCAAACCCCCACTCCCTTACCCTCAAACTAACCTCTATTGACCTCACCCCATTCCTAAGAGGTCTGTAAGGGGTGTGCATAAGTGCACAATCGTGTCTACCATGCCTGTCCTATTGTCCCCAATTATTAGTTCCTATTTCTTATATTTAAATTTATGTTTATTCTTATTTCTATTATATTGCAAGCATTTGACAAAATAAATAAATACAATAAAATAAATAAATAAGCTGGAAGGGACCTTGGAGGTCTTCTAGTCCAACCCCCTGCTCAAGCAGGAGACCCTGTAAAATCCTCTTTAAAATCCTCCAAGTTTGAGCACCCACAACTTCTGAAGGCAAGTCATTCCACATTCCACGTTGTTATTTGTTCTCATGGTCAGAAAATTTCTCCTTAGTTCTAGATCCGTTCTCTTCCATCCCTTGCTACTTGTCCTGCCTTCAGGTGCTCTGGAGAAAAGGCTGACCTCCCCTCTTCTTGGTGGCAGCCCCTCAAATATTGGAACACGGCTCTTATCTCCTCCTAGTCTTCCTTTTCACTAGACAAGACGTACCCAATTCCTGCAACTGTTCTTCATCCATTTTAGCCGCCAGCCCTGTAATCAATCATCTTTGTCACTCTTCTCTGCACTTTTTTTTTAAACACTGTGGTGTTAAAACTGGATGCAATATTCCACTCTGTGTCTTACCAAGGCATGATAAAGTGGTAATGTCTTTTCCTTCTTTGTAACTTTCCTGAGCCTTGCCTTTAGTTAAATGCGTGGAAAGAGTTTCTCTCTCTCTCTCTCTCTCTCTCTCTCTCTCTCTCTCTCTCTTTTAACCCTCCCTCCTTCAACCTTCCTTTTTTATAATAAATTTTATTAAGTTTCCAAATTGTAAAAACATAAAACAAAACTTTATACGCTGTTATCGACGTCAAGACATCTTTTGCATCTCCTCGCATTTTTCAGTATATGTATTTACTTATTCCTTTACCATTACATCTTACTTTTACCACAAATCAATATCTTTTTATCCTTACATCTCAATCTTCTTCTCTCCATGGGATATTAACATATTTACACATTCCCTCATTCTTTTCCTAATGGCCATTTTATTTTCTTTTTATTTCTAAACCTTTCATTACGAGCTTTCTTCTCTCGCTTTCTCCCGAGTTGCCAAACCAAAGCAGACTGGAGTGCTTACCTGCAAAACGCTGCTGGTTACTAAAAGCCAGGGCAGAAGCCACCTCATCACTGGAAGCCAGGGTGAAAGACATGGATTGAACCCAGCTCTCGGGTGAAGACAACATCCAACTCCCTTTGCGGAGTCTGCTTCCAGCAGCTGTGTTGGTGGGGAGATGGGAGCCGATTCTCCTTTACTCTTGGGAAGCTTTATTAAAGACAGATCTGACGTCAGGTTGGACGGCTGCATATTTTCTTCGGGAATAACTTTTCCTGCCTCCTTTTTTTTCCCCTCCCTCTCTCTCTCTCTCTCTCTCCCTTTCATTTGGGTGAGTCATCCCCACCTCCAGTTCTCTCGCTGTATTGCCTTGTGCCAGGAATTTCTTAAAGGAAAATTCACCCTGTATCATCAGCACAAGACACTGTAATTTTAACACCCCGCTCCTGTGCTCAGGGTTCACCTATAATTATATTTATTTATGACTTTGCCCCTGAAAACTAGGTGGGCTGGATGGGAGGGAAATGAAAGAATTTTCTCAGGAAAGGGTGAGTACAAAACTAAAGGGCTCATCTTTTCCAAGGTAGGCCTCCAGAGGAACAGATTTCTGTCCTTTTTTCACCTTAATGTCTAAACTGCTGACTTAAAATTGGTTTAAAGGCAAATCCAGCCTCCCCTTGTCTTCAAACAATGTTCTTGGCAGGTTACATAAGTGATTTTCCACTGCCTTTTTCTGCAGTGTTTCTTTTCAAAGACTTCCAATAAAACTTGCATGTACGCATCAACGTATATTTTTTTAAAAAAACCAGAGTTTTGATTGCATCATCAACCTTCAATCTTGAAATGTTTGATATCCTATGGATATCCTTCACTTAGAACATAGAATCATAGAGCTGGAATGGACCTCAGAGATCTTCTAGTCCAACCCCCTTCTCGTGGCAGGGGACCTTATACCATCCAGGTCAAATGGTGGTCCCGTCTATTTTTGAAAACTTCCAATGATGGAGCATTCACAACTCCAGGAGGCAAGCCAGGGGTGGGATTCAAACTTTTTAACAACCGGTTCTGTGGGCGTGGCTTAGTTGGTGAGCGTGGCTTGGTGGTCATGTGACTGGGTGGACATGGCTTGGTGGTCATGTTATTGGCTGGGTGTGGCCAACTCAATATCACTCACATCGAGGCACGCATCTCCTCGCCTGGCGTCTCATGACTCTGGGAATGCTGCAACAGTCGTAAGCGTGAAAAATGGTCATAAGTCACTTTTTTCAGTGCCATTGTAACTTTGAATGGTCACTCCTTACAAACAAAGTACTAGCAAAGGAGGGGAAAAAAACTCCAGAGAAGTTCCTGAGACAGGAAGTCTAGTCCTGCCAAGAATGTAATAAGGGTTAACAGAGAGGCAGTTTCTGTAAGCAACACCAGAATGTTTCCTTCCTGACTTCCTTACAGGATTAGGCCAGTCATTTCTTCTAACAACCGGTTCTCCGAACTGCTTAGAATGTTAACAACCAGTTCTATCGAATAGGTGCAAACTTTAGAATCCCACCCCTGAGGCAAGCTATTCCATTGATTAATTGTTAATCAATACCAATCGGAGAAGATAATAGGAAAGATGAGAAAGATGAGAAGGATAATATTAATACAGTCCTACTACATGATTAGATATCCTTAGGTGTAAGACAGTGCTGTGGGAATTAGGTGTTCATCAGAGTGATCGCACGGGGGAAAGTTTTTGGGTCTAGTTGTTTTGGCATGAAATGCCCTATAATAGCATCTTGAGGGAAGAAGTTGAAATAGTTTGTGTCCAGAATGTGAGGGGTCCGTAGCTATTTTCTCATCCCTCTTTCTGGTTCGTGCAGTGTACAAGTCCTCAATGGAAGGCAGGCTGGTTGCAATTATATTTTCTGTGGTCTTAACTATCTGTTGAAATCTATATCAGTCCTGTTTGGTTGTTGTATCAAGCCACATAGATATAAAGGTACAAATGACAGATTCAGTAATTCCTCCGTAGAACTGTATCAGCCTTGGGAAATCTAAGTTCCCCGAAGTAGTCATTTTGTGATTGTACCTCAGTGGGGTTACTATTACATTACATTGTGTTGCTTTCTGTTCTTGGCTGCTTTTTCTTTTGAATTATAAGTTTGGCTTCTGTGTGGAAAGTTTTGTCCTGTGGTTTCCATTTGGACCCTGTTCAGAGTTGCTGGGATGGCCATATAAATTTAAATAAATAAATGTGTCCAAGCAAATTATGATGTTTAGTTGTGTTCTCCTTATAAGGGGGACTAATTCTTCCTCGTTATGTTCAGCCTATCCAATCCTGAAGCCTATCCAAGGAGAGACAGATTTCAAAGACAATGGTGGAGGTGATCAACATTTTTCATGTCTCACCTTTCAGATTCAGATACTGGCTGAGCATGATGGAAGTGGCAATCTAGCATATGTGGTCAACAGGAGGTTGAGGAATAATAGACTAACAGAGTTGGAAGGGACCTTGGAGGTCTTCTAGTCCAACCCCCTGCTTAAGCAGGAGGCCCTATATACCCGTAATGGCAAACCTATGGCATGCGTGCTACAAGTGGCACGTAGAGCCATTTGTGCCAGCACATGTGCCGCAGACAAACTTACCTCACTGCAGATGTGCATGCTTCCCAGCTGATTTCTGGAAATACAGGACGTGATGAAACGGGCCTATTTTTCGGCCTGCAAACGCTGCAGAAGCTTTCCTCAAGCTTCTGGGAGGCCGAAAAAGGCCTCAAACAGGCCAAAAATCATCTGGGAAGTGCAGTGCAGGTAAGGGGGCAGTGGGGGGGATTACACACACATGCGCAGAGGGCATTGGGGGCATGTGCACATTGCCTTCTGGGTGCTGGCATGCAAGTGCGCAAGCGCAAACACACACAAAATTTTTGGCACAGGAACCCAAAAAGGTTAGCCCCCACTGACCTATACCATTACAAATAGGTGGCTGTCCAGTCATTTCTTAAAAACCTACAGTGATGAAGCACCTACAACTTCTGAAGGCAAGCTATTCCACTGGTTAATTGTTTTCATCGTTAAGAAAATTCTCATTAGTTCTAGGTTGCTTCTCTCTTTGATTAGATTCTTCCCATTGTCCATTGCTAGGTAGCATCAATGCTAGAAAGGAGTGGGTTTACTCTCCATTTATATTCAAGTATATAAACTCCTTTCAACACTGACAAGGCAAGCCACTTGTATATAAATAAGGAGCAATGCCCACTCCCTTCTAGCACTGATGATGTTACCTACCATGTTTCTCCAACAATACGGCGCCCACCAATAGGAAGGCCCAGCATGATTTCTAGGCACGAGGTGAAATTAAGCCCCTCCCCCAAAATTTGGCCTATTTAAATCAAGTGTTTCCCCCACCATTTCTCACTAAAATCTTATGGTATCTCTGGACACCTGCGTAACTGGATAGAAGCATTCCTGTCAAACAGACAGCAAATGGTCAAAATTGGGAGCATCCTATCAAATCCTGTACCTGTCAACAGTGGTGTCCCCCAGGGCAGTGTTCTAGGACCAACTCTCTTCATACTCTACATAAATGACCTCTGTGATCATATTAAGAGCAACTGCGTTCTCTTCACTGATGATGTAAAGCTATTCAACACCACAGACAATACTGTTACTCTTCAAAAAGACCTTGACTATGTATCAGAATGGTCAAACAAATGGCAACTTCAAATCTCAACGGATAAATGCTCTGTCCTACATATTGGCAAAAAAAAATAAATCAGAAAATAAAATGCAGGCTGAAGAGTTAAGACTTTGTTGATGATACAAACTCTGTTAAGGATCTTGGAGTACTCATCTCTAATGATCTAAGTGCTAGAGTCCACTGTAACTACATAGCCAAAAAAGCATTAAGAGTTGTTAACCTAATCTTATGTAGCTTTTTCTCTGGTAATATTACACTAATAACTTGAGCATACAAAACATTTGCTAGACCAATACTGGAATACAGCTCATCAGTCTGGAATCCACATTACGTATCTGATATTAACACAGTTGAGAAAGTCCAGAAATGTTTCACAAGAAGAGTATTCCACTACTCATTGCAGAATACCTTATGCCACCAGACTCAAAATTCTAGACCTAGAAAACCTACAACTATGCCACCTTCTGTCCAATCTAAGTATAGTATATAAAATCATACATTGCAACCTGTCAATCAATATTTCAGCTTCAACCATAACAATACAAGAGCACACAATAGATACAAACTCAAGGTTAATCGCACCAAACTTGATTGCAGGAAATATGACTTCAGCAACAGAGTGGTCAATGTCTGGAATACTCTACCGGACTCTGCTTTCTTCCCCAAACCCTAAAAACTTTAACCTTAGACTGTCTACTATTGATCTCACCCCATTCCTAAGAGGCCTGTAGGGGGCGTGCATAAGTGCACCAAAGTGCCAACCGTCCCTGTGCTATTGTTTCTTTTATGTTTTTCCTTATATGTATCCATGTATTCATAACTATGTTTTTACTTATACCTATTAACTTGTAAGCAATTGACAAATAAATAAATAGTAAGTAAGTAAGTAAATAAATAAATAAATAAATAAATAAATAAATAAATAAATAAATAAATATTGTCCACTAGGACTCTAAGATCCCTCTCACAGTTACTACTACTGAGCCAGGTTTCGCCTCCTCTGTACCTGTACATTTGATTTCTGTGTAACTGTAAAATCTTGCTGTTATCCAGACTGAATTTTATTTTGTTACATAGGCTCATTTGTTCAAGTCTGTCAAGATCCATCTGGATCTTGAGCTTATTTTCCTTGTAGGATGAATCCTGCAACTCTAAGCAAGAACTTTGATCCCTATCGTCCCTGTTGAGTTTGTGCAGGTGGAAAGTGCCTCTTTGTATTTATGACATCTCCAATGACATAATCCAGAGAGAAACCATTCTCCTTTTGTGACAAAAAAAAGGCACAGTCCCAACCTGAAGCTGAAGATGTGCAGATAAGAGCACAGCTATGTGCTCCAGTATGGAAATGAAAACTCAGCAGAACATGGCAAATCTAAAATGTGAACCAGGGCAGAAAAACTTCAAATCTGAACAGGAGAAAGAGTCACCAAGCCACAGCAGCCTTGCTTGCTCCCTGGGAAACCAGGATCCGTCCAATGCCTCTCAAAGTATGACCTCAGCACATTAAGTCATGTACTGCATATTTCTTGCTATTCTGCAAATTCACACAAGACAACAACCAGTGATATATGCTTGGTAAACTGTCAGTTCTGGAGGCAAAAACCGCAGAAAGTTTCCTCTTTCTTATAGAGTGGAAAGATTTATTTTGAGCGAAAGGGTGAAAAACATTTTGGGCTGAGAGGCACGCTGGAGAAATTCAACTTGCCTGCTTATATAAACATTTGATTATGTACCATAGTTAGGTACAAACAGCTTTGCAGGCAGTATGTGCTAAATTTCATTTCCACTATTGTTCAGTCTAACGATAAACGTAACTCAGTCTGAGCTGCCCCCTCAATCAAGCAAACACAGCCATCTAAAATCTTGATCAACAGTTCGTCTCTTTCTTCAAAGTCCTAAGACCTGGGCTGAGGACTTCTCTGAGAACGAGCTACTGTTAAAAGACCCTCAAAACTTATCCTAAGATAAGTTCAGCTGAGAGGAGAATTCAGAAGAGCAAAGATTCTTCAGGGATGAGTAAACAGGAATCCAATTGTGGGAATAAGAGGAATGGAAAAACTTAAAAATTCCCTTCCTTTAATATTGTAAGCCACCGAAAATTACCCTGTGGTAAGATGGGCAGCTAATATTTTTTTTAAATAAAATAAAATAAATAAAAATAATAAATAAAATAAAAAATAATAATTCAATTTAATTAAATTAACAATACAAAATAAAATAATAATAAAGTAACAAAACAAAATAAAATAATAATAAGATAAAAAATAAAAAATATAATAATATAATAATAAAACTGCTGCCCCAATCCAATGCCTGCTCATACTCTAAACCCAGGTGGGAAATGGGATTCTATCTGGAGGTTAAATCTTAACTTCAGGGTTTAATTTAAGAAACAGAAAAAAATTCAAGAGAAAGCACTTAGAGGAACAGGTTGAGCAATAAGATCTCATTACATTCTGTTCCTTCTTGATGAGGAGAACCAGTAAGTTTCACACTTTTAATGTTGCATTAGAAAGGGTGATATTCATATTTTCATTTTTTAACCTTTACTATTTGCTAGCAATATCCTATCATGAGGTTTTTTAAAAAAAAAAACACAGTGATTTTTATATACCGTGTGTGTGTGTGTGTGTGTGTGTGTGTGTATGTGTATATACACACATATACATCAGAGGTGGTATTCAGCAGGTCCTGACCAGTTCTGGAGAACTGGTAGTGGAAATTTTGAGTGGTTCAGAGAACT
Source organism: Pseudonaja textilis (assembly GCF_900518735.1). The sequence goes on along the minus strand of NW_020769330.1, from coordinate 13,733,698 downwards.
GGAAAATCCCACTTCTGACTGGAGATTTTGCAGTATCCTTCCCTTGCCACGCCCACCAAGCCATGCCCACAGAACCGGTAGTAAAAAAATTTGAATCCCACCATATATATACATATACATATTTGTTGGAAGAAATGTCCATCTGGGTTCAGTTCCAAGTGGGGAGAAAGACACTGGAAAGATGGAGTCTGATTGGAAAGATGGTTTAATGGAGCAGAACCATTAAACACATAGTCCTGGTCCAGATGACCACATGGGGTGGAGAGTGAGTGTTATTTATACCTTCTCTTGGGCCTTGAACTTGAACTTCCTGTTCCTATGGCAAGAGCATGTATTCTATTGGTTGCTAGACGCCCAGGGGGAGTCTTAGCTAACTTTGTAGGCTGTCTGTGTCCCAGGCTTGGTTGAATCTTGCTGGGTGATGCAATGAAGGGTGATTTCCTATTGTGGCTGAATGACTTTGCCCTGAAGGATAATCCCATCATCCTGGAGCGGAGGTCTTTTGTCTTGTAGATAAACTGGCACCAAAATATCTACTTGGGGGCAGAAGCTAGGGCTCAGTTTCTGTTTCTAAGAGCACGTTTCTCCATTTCTCAGCCAGGGAAATGTAATATTTTCTAAAATATTTCATTCTTCTAGGAGAGGGCTGGGTTATTTAGAAGGACCCTGAGAAATATATAATTCAGTAATCTGTTTTTTTTTTCCTCTTCTCACCTTGCCATGAAAGCCGGCTAGGCAATTTTGGGCCAATCATCAGGAGACTGTGAGTTCTAGTCCCACCTTTGCCATGCTGGGTGACTTTGGACTAGTATTAACAGAGTTAGAAGGGACCTTGTAGGTCATCTAGTCCAATCCCCCACCCAAGCAGGAGATCCTACACCATTTCTGACTCTCTTTCCCCCCCCCCGCACTTTCTTTCTCTCTCTCTTTCTCTTCGCCCCACCAATTTATCTCTAGGTTGTTGTTGGGAGAATAGGAATAGGATGGTGTGTTGGAAGCATTCATTACCTTGAGTTATTTGTAAAAACAATAATGGGAGGATATTACAAGAAAGAAAAGGGAGGAAGAGAAAGAGAGAGAAAAGAGAGAAAAAAAGTAGAGGAAGGAAAGAAAGAAAGAAAGAAAGAAAGAAAGAAAGAAAGAAAGAAAGAA
>NW_020769330.1:13718707-13732536 GCF_900518735.1 Pseudonaja textilis | reverse complement strand
AAAGAAAGAAAGAAAGAAAGAAAGAAAGAAAGAAAGAAAGAAAGAAAATAGTTCATATCTCAAAATTGCCAAGGTTGAGAGACCGACTGTTCTAACTAATGAAGCAAATGGGTAAACCTTTTCATACCCAGAAAGCAGATTAGTTAAGGACAAAAATATCTCTTTTTATTCGTCATCAACTCTGTGAAGAAACGATTTTTAAAAGGACAGTAAATTCAACCTGCCAATGTAAGCAATGTAACACTCAAACATTGTTAAGAGGGGAGCAGTTTCAGTCTACATGGGTACAAAAGAAAAAAACAAAAAACCCAAGAACTCATGAAAACTAATGCCTTTTAATAAAACACTGCATGTATTTTAACCAAACAACTAGTGCGTTGTTTGACTAAAATGGCAGGAAGATTATGGAAGTCCCTCCACCCCAAATAATTAACCATTTATCTTTAAAATAGAAGGATTGACATAGCTTCACTGAGAATGTAGTAATGAAACAGACAAGATATTTTATGTTTATTTCTCTTGGAGTATAGGAAGCATTTTAAAGCTAGGACCACATTCTTTTTGAGTAAATACAACATATTTTAAGTGTATTTTTATATTTTATTATTCTTAAGGACACAGTGTCCTCAATGTCCTCAACGGGCTGGGATAAACAATTTCTTTCTAGATAAACATGCTTGTGGGCCTAGGAGAAACCTGCTATAAAGTTTTACTTCTAGAGTTTGATGGCTGCCTGGTGACATTTAAAATAGGGGGTAGTGTAGCTATACACATAGCATTGTTTGTTTGAGATAGTGAAGAGACAGGAGTGGAATTTCTTGCCCTCAGAAGTTGTGGGTGCTTCATCACTGGGTTTTTTTTTTTTTTTAGAAGAGACTACACAGTCACTTGTCTGACATGATATAGGGCCATGTTGGCGAACCTATGCTGCCATGCCGGAAGTGACATGCAGAGCCATTTCCCCCGGCACACAAGAGGTCGCCCGTAGGGGAGGGCAGCATACATTGCCTTCTGGGTGCTGGCACATGAGCACACGCAAGTTAGTGTGCACGCAATTATCGGCACGGGAGCCAAAAAAAGGATAGCCACCATTGATATAGGGTCACCATTGATGAGCAGGGGGCCCAACTAGAAAACCTCCAAGGTCCCTTCCAGATTCTAGATTCTAATTGCTCAGCCTTTTAGTCTCAGCAATGTACTCACTTGGGTAGAATAGACCAGGAATTTTGTAACTGCAACTGATGATAGTACTTAGGGTTATCTTATCTTAGATAGGAAGCTAAGCAGTGGTAGCCTTGGTTGGTATTTGGATGGGAGACTTCCAATGAGTATGCATATAGTTACAAAGTCTAAGGGGTGCAGGGGCTTAGGGGTCAAAGACTCTCACCTTGTCAGCAGGAGAGCTGACAGTCCAAGTTCGAAACCCAAGCACACGCGACAGGGTGAGCTGCCATCCTGGCCCAGCTCCTGGCCACCTAGCAGTCCAAAGCATTCAAATGCGAGTAGATAAATAGGTATCACTTCCGTGGGAAGGTAACAGCATTCCGTACACCTCAGCATATAGTCATGGCAGCCAGAGGTCCACGGAAAATTTGACTTTGGACAACACTGGCTCCCTCAGCTAAGAAACAGAGATGAACACTGTGCCCTACAGCGGGACACAACTGACAGGGAAATGTTTAGCGTTACATTTACAAAATTTTTACCTCATAGTATTGTGACTCCTTGTTTTACTATGTGTTGTTTTTCCCAAACTTCTCTCCCTTTACCTACACATTCCTTTCTCTTAAAAGCACCTCTGCCACAAAGGTGTAAAGCAGTGGTGGGATTCATTTTTTTTTTACTCCGTGGGCGTGGCTGGGTGGGCGTGGCAGGGGGAGGATAGTGTAAAATCTCCATTCCCTCCCCACCCCACTAACCTGCTTTCCAGCTCAAACAGAGAATAGCTTCGGTCCAAGGACCACCAACTCCTTCCTTGAAAAACAAAATTAATTTTAATTTTGTTAATGCCACTTTATAATGCCTGTAAGAATTGTTAATGCCACTTGATAATGCCTTGGTTAGGCCACACATGGAATGCTGCATCCGGTTTGGGTCGCCACGATGTAAAAAAGATGTTGACACTCTAGAAAGAATGCAGAGAAGAGCAAGAAAGAGGATTAGGAGACTGGAGGCTAAAACATATGAAGAACAGTTGCAGTAATTGGGTATATCTAAGTTTGATGAAAAGAAGGGCTAGGTGTGATATGATAGCAGCATTTTGATATCTCGGGGGCTGCCACAAAGAAGAGGGAGTCAAGCTATTCTCCAAAGCACCTGAGGGCAGGTCAAGAAGCAATGGGTGGAAACTAATCAAGGAGAGAAGCAACCTAGAACTAAGGAGAAATTTCCTGATAATGAGAACTATTAATCAGTGAACATTGTGGGTGCTTCAACACTGGAAGATTTTAAAAAGAGATTGGATAACTATTTGTCTGAAATGGAGTAGGGCAGGAGTCTTCAAACCTGACAGCTTTGAGACTTGTGGACTTCAACTCCCAGAATTCCTCCTCCAGTCATGTTAGCTCAGGAATTCTGGGAGTTGAACTCCACAAGTCTTAAAGTTGCCAAGTTTGGTGAGCTTTGGTGTAGGGTCTCCTGCTTGAGCAGTGGGCTGGACTAGAAGACCTCCAAGGTCCCTTCCAAGTCTGTTACTCTATTCTATTCTATTCTATTCTATTCTATTCTATTCTATTCAGAAGTATGGAAGTAACAGAAGCAATCTATAAAAAGCCATATAAATTCCTTTTTTTTCTTCCTGCAGCTACAAAAGAAAGAACAAAAGACCAATTTTAGTTTGACCAATAATCAGAACATTAAACAAAAACAATTCCAAAAGAAAAATGTCCAGATTTGCAGCGGCTTTTGCTTCATTTTTATTGTGTTCACACAAATTTAGTCACAATACAGAGAAAAGGTTGTGCATCTGATAATCAACCCTTCTTCAGTATTGATGCTGAAAAAAATAAAATACAACTATTCTGTATATTCCTACAAAAGTCACCATAACATAGGGGTTCACTTTTGGTCTCCCCAAATTAATTTGGCTAATATGGTAGAATTTTAAAATCACTGTCTGGCAAAACAAAAACAGAAGGAAAAAGGATGCATGCTTAGCTCTGAAAAATGCTTTTTCTCAGCCTAAGGTTTAAATACTTTGCTACTTCCAAAATATCCTTTTCTAGCAAAGTCCTGTTTCTTTGAGTCAATCAGTTGACTTCAGTCTGATGTTCCATATCATTTAATCCTCCAGAGAATGTTTGTTTGGCCTGTTCTCATCCTACAGTCATTAGAAAATGTTGCTGACCCTGGGATATATTTTTTCCCTACTGCAGCATTCTATGTTGAAGAGTATTTGTCAAGAAAAGCTAGATAGAATTATCCCACTGGAAAGAACTCGATCCTCAGCCAGTAGCTAACCATCAATCATACCAACCATCACTCACATCTCAGCTGAAATCCATGCCCTAACAGCAAAGCACCCTAAGTCTGTGGAGCTAGCAAATTTTCTCCATAGCAAAATTACACTATCCCCTCCATGAGGAAATGGGGAAATTTTTAGAGGGAGGCCTGCACTTTGCCAGAGGTGAGTGGGAGACAGTATGCTTCAGGAAGAAGAAAGAGCCAGGTAGAAAAATGGGGGAGAAGATTTGAAAAATGGACAGGGTCGGGGAAAGAAAGAAAATGTCAAAAATAAAAAACCCAAACATATAAACCCACATTTCAATCAAAAAGTGTGTGTGTGAGAGAGAGAGAGACAGAGAGACAGAGAGAGAGAGACAGAGAGAGAGACACACACACACACACACACACAGAGAGAGAGAGAGAGAGAGAGAGAGAGACAGGCAGACACACACACACACACACACACACACAGAGTGACAGAGACAGAGAGACAGAGGCAGAGAGAAAATAGAAGTTGGGTTTAACGCTTAAGAGGATAGAATAGAATGGAGTGGAATGGAATGGAGTGGAGTGGAGTGGAACAGAACAGAACAGAACAGAACAGAACAGAACAGAATTATTTATTGGTCATGTGTGGTTGGAGACACAAATAATTTGTCGGTGCAAATACCTCAGTAATACCTAATAATACCTAGGACAGGAGGCAAAGGGCCACTTAATTCCAGTAGCCAAGTATACTCCCCTCCTCAATTTTGTAAATGCAACTACGGGATTCATGGAACTCCATGAAAGCTTGTAATCAGGTATTCATGGATTGTCTTCTCCTTAGATAAATCCATGAGACTGTTATGTCCTGAGGACTCTAGGAGTTCTCACTCAGGTCCATTCACTTTGCGGGGGCGTTCTTCCCCTTCACTCATTGGTTGGTTCTCCCCAGCAGCCAGCTATAAAAGCAGGCTGCGGGGTCCAACCAGTTGCTGATCGCTGCGAGCCAAGTTCCAGGCGTGGCAAGCACGGTCAGCCCTTTATTGTTATAATAAAGTATTGTTGCACCCATGCTCTGGTTCAGCCTCTCTTTTCCCAAACTTAACAGAGACAATTTCTGGGGAAGGAAAAGTGAGTTTTGCAGATGATCTAGTACTAGTCTGCTCAAGAATATCACACAAAAAAAGAACCACTTGTTTTGTTTTTTCAGAGAGGCTGACAGGGGTGGGATGCTACGGCCCAGTTCTATAGAACTGGTAGCTCTAAAGAGCAGCAGACACCGAATTGGTTTGGTGTGATGACCTTTTGGTCATCCGTTTGGCTCACCTGCCAGCCCGGGCTCTTGGCTGTCCTTTATTTCCTGCTTTTTCAACCTTAGCCGCTTTGCGCGGCACAACTGAGGTTGAAAAAGCAGGGAAAAAGAGGATTTTCAAACGCTACACACCCGTGCGCAGCGCTTGTCAGATGTCCGGGCAGCATGGCTATTTTTTTTTGGCAATTGTTTTACACACATGCACAGCAAAATGCACTCTGACCGAGCTGGTAGTAACACTGGTTGAATCCCACCCCTGAAGGGCGAGAAAGAGACAGAAAGAGAGAGGAGAGAGGGAGAAAAAGAGAGAGACAGGAGGAGGAATAAGAAAGAGAAGTAAAATGTGGAGCTGACGTTTGTCTTCCATAATGGAAAAGCAGTGCATTAAAGGTAGAACTTCTACAACTCAAAACATAATTTTGGGCGAATCCACTGTCTTGTCGGTGAGGTTCTCTTAGCGGCAGTATGGAAACGGTTGGTGACAAAAAAGCAAGATGCACAAGTGAATGCATTGGTTCTTTCCAAATTTCATAGCCGCTTTTTAAAAGACTGGAGAAAGAATTGCTGGAAACCTGATATGCAAGAAACACATAAGAACTCAATAATCACCAATATTGTGCTTTTGAGACTGCCATCCTCCCTTTTCATACTACATTTTTTTTACCGCTATTTTCCACCATCTTTTGAGAACCAACCATTGGAGAATTTTCGATGAAACTCTAACAAGAGCGGTTAATAAATTTGTATCAGCTGTCTAAGCTGTGGAGTCTTCTTGAGGTTGTGTAGATTATAGCAAACTGCATTTCATTTATCCCACTCCTCAACATCATCCTTGTGGATGCTATTCAGGAGTTGCTGCCAATAAATACTCTGCTTACAATCGTACATTGTTCTTCATAAGCTACAAACAAGTTGCTTCGTTATTCCTACAATTGTGACACACTTGTGTATCTTTTAGGAATCTGCCTTGAACTGCATTGACCAAGGAAATCTACTGTTCTTATGGATCCAAAGACTTAGCTTGACCGGTCTATAGAAAAACACTTGGTATTTTCCTATTTTGTTTCTTAGTTTTGGGTGAAAATGCATTTTGTTCATGCTACTTCCATCCAATTTCCAAATCTATCATCAGTAATAGCACAATAGATGTACGTTTAGAGTCCTTGATGTTGTGTCCCTGACAGTTTCCGTTATGTCTTTTGAACTGGTTGGGGTTTCCCAACCAGGTCCGCTGTTTGAGCGGGAACACCAGCCGTTCCCATTGGCTGGCTCCGTTTGACAGTCGGCTATAAAAGCCGGCTGTCGGGCAGAGCCAGCCAAGCGAATCGAGCGGAGCGTGGACTAACGGGCAGCGCTCGCAAGAGCTCTCGCCCCCGGGCTGCCCGCCCGGCCGGGGCAGTTCTCACCATCTGGGCTGCCCGCCCAGCCGAGGCAGCTATCGCCCTCTGGACCGCCCACCCAGCCGGGGCGGCTACAGACGTTCCGGACTGCCTGCCGAGCCGAGGCGGCTAACGCCTCCCGGACTGCCTGCCGAGCCGAGGCAGCTAACGCCTCCCGGACTGTCTGCCCAGCCGGGGCAGCTAACATCACCCGGACTGCCTGCCCAGCCAGGGCATCCGCGTCAACCTGCTATGTTTAAATAAATTGTGTTAGCCTTCAGCTCCGTGTCTGCCTCGTGTGTCATCCCAACGACTACACAACACTTGATGCTGTTTGAATTTTCTCCTCACAAAATTTAAAATTAGCTTCTATTTTGGAACAGAATAGACAGACATAACCATAGTTTGAATTGGGAAACTGTGACCATCCTAGATCAAGTGAAATCCAAAAAATGCCACAGAATATTTTAGAAACCTGGAATTGACAAATTAGCCAGCAATAGATGCATAGACATAAACAATATTTGTACTGTCCAGACAATTTAGAGTTAATGGGATTGGGGATAGTTAGTTAGGAATTGTGAGCTGTCCCCTTAAGAGAATGCATCATGGTAAATGTAGTTAAGGTATCCTGGGAAATGTAGTCCATGTCATGTGGCCACATCTGTAACCCTGATTGGTCACTGAATTGACCCTTGGTAGGTTGGGGGAGGTTTCTTCACTCTTGCCTGAAGCCACCATACCATGCAGCCGCTTCAATCATCATCATGGGGTTGAGACTTTATTATCTTCCTAAACCACAATTCAGATATGCAAAGGATTGGACATTAAGAAGAACTTCATCATAAATGTGAGTTGACAGGATGCCTGATGAACCAATAAAAAGGACTTTGTATGGATGTTTTGTGGAGTTATCTATCTGCCTTTGTGCAGTATTTGTACAGTATTTGTGCAGGACAGGCAGAATAATATTGATATTCTGTGCAAAAGAGACAATTGGCAAGTCAGAAAGAGGAACAAAAAGACCAAAAATCCTCTCCACCAGTGATCAGGCCCCAGATGAACATAGATTAGCTCCCAGATTACTGTCAGACCAACAACCAAGAAGTAAACAACACCCCAATCAAGGATCTGCCAAACAAGCTAACAGTACACAACCCAACCAAAGAACCCCAAGGCCACTCTCACCAATACTGACAGGGAAAGCTCCTAGAACAGGGGTGGCAAACCTTTTTCGGCTCCGGTGCCGATAATTGTGTGTGTGCTCATGTGTTTGCATGCCAGCACCCAGAAGGCAATGTGTGCTGGCCTCCCGCACATCACCTGCACTTGTCCGCCCGATCCCCTTGCAGAGCACTGCGCATCTATGCATGCATGCGTGATCCCCTTGCCGCATGCCGCATACCTGCACATGTGCGTGATCCCCTTGCCCCGCGCCTGCGCATGTGTGTGCAATTCCCCTTGCAGCATGCTTCGTGTGTGATTCCCCTTGCCATGCGCCACGTGTCTATGCGTGTGTTCACAATCACTCCCGCGGGCTGCGTGTCTCTGCGGATGCGTGCATGATTACTCCCGCGTGCCATCCATTGGTGCATGTGCATGTGATCCCTCCATGTGCTGTGCATCTCTGCGCATGTGACATGACCCCAGTGCATGCTGCACATCTCTGAGCAGGCACGTATGTCTCCCGCTCCCCCCTGTGCATGTATGGCAGATACCCTACAATCAGCTGTCAGGTGGCAGCGGTGCTCGTGCATGTGCAGTGGGGCTCTTCCGGGTGAGCTTTCACATGCTGAGGGAAATGGGTCTGCATGCCACTTCCGGCACATGTGGCATAGGTTCGCCATCACAGCACTAGAACGGCGTTGTCAAACTCAATTTCATTGTGGGCCACATCAGGGTTGTGTTTTACCTCAGTGGGCCAGGTGAGCACAGCCAGCTTGACGTCATTCATGTTGGGGGCACCTGTGGTGGCCTGGGCAGGCCTTAGAGGATCCCACTGTCTCCAGCAGAGGAAGGCGAGACCAGGGAGAGCACCAAATGCTTGTCTTCCAGAGGAGCCTCCCTGTCCCTCTCAGGCCACACAGAGGACAGCGCAGGCTGTCCAGATCCCTAGGCAGCAAAGGGCAAGCACCCAGACTGGTCCTCAAGCTCCCAGGGACCCCACAGTCCTGAGCTTTGTTTTCAACTGCAATGGCCTCCTGCAGCGGTCTGCCAGCTTGGGAAGGCAGGCTGTCGCAGCAAAAATAATGCAGCTCCCAACCTCCATTTTCGCTGTTCTGACCAAGGCTTCTGAGGCCGTAATTATGCACACTTATTTTAAAAACAAGCCTTGTTTTATTGCAATGCTGAGAATTATTTTCATTCCCACCCAGTAATGAATCTCAAATAATCCCTCGAGATAAGCAACTACCTTTCTTTCCTGTGAAGTCCTGCCAATAACAGAAGTGTCCAATAAATTAGAACAAATACCAACCAAAGTACGAAGAGCTTCAAGAATGAGTCTGAACCGAACGAACGACTTTGCTTCCAGCAAAGGTTTCATCATCTTTGCCTGTCCTTTATATCTTAGGGGTGGGGCAATTACCTCCCAGCCGTACTACTAATTTGTTCCTTTTGTTTCATCTTCTCTCACCTTTCAGCAGCTCTGCGCACATGCACACTGGAAAACAGGCTTCCCTGGGTCTTCTGCCTCACTGCTGCCAGACTCTGAAGGCTCTGGAGGCAGCGGCCCACTCCCATCTCCACATCAGATGCAGGACCCTCGTCCAAGTCCTCTCCAGATTCCCAGATTGGTCCCCGTTCTTCCCCACTGTCTGATTCTGTGGTGTCTGTACAGTCTGCCGGCGAAGCACAACAAGACCACTTGCAGGAGGGTGTTGTGTGGCCCTCCCAAATTCCATTTTTGCTGGCAGAGGCAGTGTGGGCCAGTTCTTTGATATTTCCAGGGCGGCACTGCAGGCCAGATCTAAGCACCCTGCAGGCCGCAACTGGACTCGGGGCCTTCAGTTTGACACCCCTGCACTAGAATATAACCTGAGAGTAAACCCCACTCCCTCCTAACACTGATGATGTTACCTAGTTGGGTAATAAAATGTCTGCAAGAAAGCAACCAACCTCAGAGAGCAACAAGGACTCCTTGCTTCTATTTTATTCTTCATTTTTCTCCATTAGTATATTTTTGTGAACTCTTATGAATTTGTCTGTTTTTTCCTGTGGTACTCAGATTGAGTCACATGGAAATCATTAACATTCTTGTTCTTACTATTAAATTAACAATTAGTACCAGATTATCTCCACCATCATTTTGTAATTTAACTGTTTTTCAAAACCATCTTACCAGCTGTTGGGAGGCTTCATCTGTAGAATTAACCCAGATATTCACAAGTGGTCACACACACAATCTTCAAGGGCACGTTTTACGCATTTAGTGCTTCTGCACATCACTAGACAACAAGGGTGTGTCATTTCCTTTTTTTTAAAGGTGAGAAAAGGTTTCAAACAGCCTTGGAACTGGGTGTTGATGATCACCCTTCAACTGTAGCGAGAGGCATGGGACAAAAATAAAAACGGATTTCATTCCATAAATACTTAAAACTTAATTAAAATTAGGATTAAGATGCCATAATTCAATAGTAGAATACAATACAATACCCTCCAATAAATGCTCTCCTAAATTCACCAAACCTTGGATCGATCTCCTTTTAAGGCAGGGGTGTCAAACAATGCCTGCAGGCCAGATCTGGCCTACCCTGGAAACAGGGAAGGACCAGCCCGCGGTGCCTCTGCCAGCAAAAACAGAGTTCCGTTTTCCCTGGCAGCATGCTGGAGGAGGCTGTCACGGCCAAAATGGAGCCCGGGAGGTCATGCAAGCTTCATTTTCTCTAGTAGCCTGCTGGAGGAGGCTATTGAACCTGAAAGGGAGTCCAGGTGGGCCGCATGTGGCCCTCCTGAGCTCCATTTGTACTGGCAGAGGGCTGGAGAAAGCAGTCGCAGCTGAAAATGTGCACAGCCCCCCCCCAGGGAAGTGGTACTGGGTTGGACTGGGCTGGGCTGTGGGGTCTGGGTATCTGGCAGCTCGAGGGCTGGGTGCTTCCCCTCCACTGCCTAAGGCTCTGGACAGCCTGCGCTGCCATTTGGTGATCTTCCGTGTGGCCTGAGAAGGACAGCGAGATTCCTCTGGAAGACAAGCGTTTGGCATTCTCCTTGGTCTTGCCTTCCTCTGATGGAGACAATGGATCCCTCCCAGTCACCACAGGTGCCCCTAACATGAGTGACATAGAACTGGCCATGCCCACCCTGGTCTCGTCCACCTGTCCCCCCCTCCTCCCGAGGTCAAACACAACCCTGAAATCGAGTTTGACACCCCTGTTTTAAGGGATCCTTGAGTCCTTGTGATCCTGGACGCCTCCTTCATCAGGATTGAAAGATGGAGATCAGCAACTCTCTGTGGCCACCAAACCTCAAACTCTTCTTCTCTAATCTTTCTTGAGTTGTCTTGCAAGTGACTCTTCATTTGAGGTTAAAGCAGTGGTAGGATTCAAAAAAAAAACATTGACTGCTGGTTCTGTGGGCATGGCTTGGTGGGCATGGCAGGGGAACCCCATTAACCTGCTTTCCAGCTCCGTTCTCCTGTGCAGGGCAACAAAAGAAGACCCAGCCAATCAGTTGGGACTCAGGAGGCAGATGGGAGCGGGGCCAGTCAGAGGTGGTATTTGCCGGTTCTCTGAACTACTCAAAATTTCCGCTACTGGTTCTTTAGAACCGGTCAGAACTGGCTGAATAGCACCTCTGGGTTAAAGGCAAATATATACATCTGAGGATAATGTTGGAGGATCCAGTCTAAGTTGGTCACTGGGACCAAAGGTTTATTCTTCCAAGCTTTGGGGCTTGTGTTGGAGAGGTTCTTCGGGGAACTTTTCTATCTCCACAGAATGTGTATTATGACATATGAATATGACATATTTTGGAAAGAGAGAGAAGGTCCCTGAAAATGTGCTCCAGCAACAGCCCGAAAGCTTGGAAGAATAAACCTTTGGTCCTGTGACTCACTCAGACTGGTGACTGACTCAGATTGGATCCTGACCCATCCTTACCTCATCTTATTTTTGTCTGGATGACAATCATCTGCTCTCAACTGGCAAGGTTTTTAATTTATGTTTCGGTTGTAGTAGCAGATTGAAGTCTTTAGCTGAATGTGGTATAAGCATAAACTTTGGATTATTAGAAAATCATGGAATGAAGTCAATCAGTGCTCTGTGAGGAGCGAGATCCCAGATTTTAGTTCTACACAGGGAGTCCTCAAGATCCCAATTGAATCCAACATTTCCATTAGTAAGGCAGTTGTTAATTGAGTTAAGTCCTGTTTTACGACCTTTTGCTACAGTTGTTAAGTGCATCATTGCAATTGTTAAATGAATCATGCAGTACTTAAGCAAGTTTGTCAGACTTTGCTGGTGGGATGCCATCTGGGAATGTTACAAATGGCGATCACATGACCTTGAGACAGTGCAACTGTCACAAGAACATGCCAGTTGCCAAGTGTCCAAATTTGGATCACGTGATCGTGGGGGATGCTTCAATGGTCATAAGTGTGAAAAGTGGTCATAACTCACTTTTTTAGGTGAACCATAACTTCAAATGGTCAATGAATACCCTGCTTCCCTGAAAATACGACCTACTCTGAAAGTAAGTCCTAGCTTGATTTTTACACATGCGCCCAATATAAGCTCTACCCCCTAAAATAAGTGCTAATTAAGATCCAACCCTCTGGAGTGGGTGCACAGGTAAAAATTAAGAGAGGGTGAGGATGGGGGTGCGGCGCTGCCCTACTACTTACCTTTGGACAGTTGTAGCCAGGCCTCGCACACCCCGACACCTGCCTTGTTGGCTCATTTCTTCTGCAGCTAGCAAGGCTAGCAAAGCTTTCGTGAAGGCCTCTGTAGCTGATAACAGCTCTGGATCGATCCAGAGTCTGTTATCAACTACAGAGGCCTTCAGGAAAGTCTTGCCTACCACAGAAGAAGTTCCTGAAGGCCTCTGACAGCGAAAAGGAGGCCAGGGGCAATGCGCGCAAGTGAAGTTAGTCAGTGGATGACATCCCCTGAAAATAAGACCTGGTGCCTTTTTTGATGGCAAAAAAGATAAGACAGGGTCTTATTTTCGGAGAAATACGGTAATGGTTATAAGTCAAGGCCTACCTAAATTCTCCCAAAGTCAAAATAAATGATTAATAGATTAATAGAGTCGGAAGGGACCTTGTAGCCCCACCCCCCACCCAAGCAGGAGATCCTACACCATTTCTGAGAGATGGCACTCCAGTCTCTTCTTGAAAGTCTCAAGTAATGAAGCTCCTACAATTTCTGAAGGCAACTTCCATTGGTTGATTGCTCTCACTGTCAGAAAATTTCTCCTTATTTCCAAGTTGATCATGAAGATGTCCTCACATGGGATCTGCACACACATTAGAAGCAGCCTTATCCCTGTAGGATCAAGTGATGGTTAAGTTTTGGAGATATTCATCCATTTGTTCCTTCATTCCTATCTTGGCAGCAGCATATGTGAAATCTGAAACAAACTGGTCTTTCAGTTTCACTCAGAGTAGCTCTGCAGAGCTTGTGGGTGGTTCAAAACATTGCCTCTCCTGGCTTTCTTCTCTGTTCAGCTGCCATGAGGTTCTTCTCTGCATCTTGGGGTCAGTGTGTGAGAAGATCATGGCAGACCACAGTCCAGCTGAATGTCCAGCTGACATTCCACAGAACAATCCACACAACTAGCTCTATAGCAGGAAGAATTAACCAAATTTTGCAAAGCTACTTTTCCGGTAACATTTCCGGTAAGCAAACTACTTTTCCAGTAAGCAAACTAGAGCATACAAAACCTTCGCCAGACCAATTCTCGCATACACCTCATCTGCCTGGAATCCACACTGTATAACGGTACATTAATACAAATGAGTGAGTCCAGAGGAATTTCATGAGAAGAGTCATCCACTCCTCTGCTCGCAATAGAATACCTTATGCCAGCAGGTTCAAAATTTTAGACCTGGACAACCTAGAACTATGCCGCCTACAGTCTGACCTAAGCTTAGTACACAAAATTGTCTACTACAACATCCTACCTGTCAATGACTACTTCAGCTTCAACCACAATAATACACGGGCACACAATAGATACAAACTCAAAGTAAACCGCTCCAAACTGGATTGCAGAAAATGCAACTTCAGCAACAGAGTGGTCAATGCCTGGAACACTCTACTCGACTCCATTGTTACAGCCTCAACCCCTCACAGCTTCAACCTCAAACTGTCTACCGTGGACCTCACTCCATTCTTAAGGGGTCTGTAAGGGGGCATGCATAAGCCTACCATCCCTGCCTTACTGTCCCTATTTATTCATTTATTCTTACTCATTTATTATATATATGTATGTGTGTGTGTGTGTGTGTGTGTGTGTGTATTCTGAGGTTTTCGTGGGTATTTGTATGTGGATCTTTGGTTATTCAGGTTTTTTCCCACGTAAGATTGGAAGCATCTAGGTGATGTTTCGATGAAGTCTCATTCATCATCTTCAGGCTTGTGTCTTCAGCTTTGTGCTTCTCAGAGTAATGTGAGCTTGCAGCTGCTTCTTCCTTTTAACTGCTAGTGGGGGTGTGTGACTTGATTGAGTGGGGGCTTGGCTGTGTTCTGATTGGGTGGGGGTGTGTTCTC
>NW_020769330.1:13679522-13698341 GCF_900518735.1 Pseudonaja textilis | reverse complement strand
TCTATCTATCTATCTATCTATCTATCTATCTATCTATCTATCTATCTCTGTCATCTATCTGTGGCCTTTATAAATGGATGCAGCACCTCAAATTGTACTCGGAAGCCAACTGGTATCCAGTAGAGCTTGCAATGCTGCACCCCATCACTCTCTGTCTTGCTGCATTCTGGACCGGCTGTAGATTCTAAAACAGGGGTGTCTAAATGATGGCTTCCTGGGGAATTCTGGGAGTTGAAGCCCATAGGTGTTAAAGTTGCCAAGGTTGGACACGCCTGCTCTAGATAGTCTTCAAAGGCAGCCCAAAGTAGATACCATGTTGATATTATTTCGACATTGCACTATATTCTTTATTTATCAAATTTATATGCCACTCATCTCACAGTACACAGTGACATTGAGAAGCTTACAAATTATTCTTGCATCATCTTAATCATTTTTCTTTGGAGCCCTCGGTGCTTAGAGTCAATTTGCAAACGAAGGAGCGTATAAGCAAGTCTATGTAATTAATTGAAGGCAATACGACGGACTTACAACTTGTCAAACTTTTTACAGTTTTGATGTAATCCCAGAAGGAGCATTCAGATTTTTTCAGTCCTTTATGGTTTGGTAAAGAAGCAGTAAACTCTTTGTAATTGTCTCCACCCGCGTCTGCACGAAACAAAGGCCAAGGCGAGAGTCCTTCTGGCCTCTTTCTTGAAAATTCATAAGGGTTATTTGGATTTCTGCAGAAAAGAACAAATATAAGTCTCCAATCTTATATTTGTCAAACACAGACAACTCCTGAAAACTGCCTGCAATTGCAAGGGTTAAAAAAAAAAGGTACATATTTTTTCTTGTGTACAAGGATTCCTTGTTTTATGACCTTAAAGGAGCCTGCCCATTAGGGTCATAAGTCTTGATGGTCATAAAGCAGCTCACCCATGTGACCGACCAGATGACCTTTCTTTTTCTGTGATTGTTAAGTAAATGCCATGGTCGTTAAATGAACCAATGGTTTATTTTGAATCTCCATTGACACCTGAAGTGGTAAAAGAGGAAGAGAGGAAGAAAGAAGGAAGGAAAAAGGGAGGAGGAAGAAGGAGGAGGGAGGAGGAGGAGGAGGAGGAGGAGAAGGAGGAGGAGGAGGAGGAGGAGGAGGAGGAGAAATGAATTTCCAAGGTCATCGCACTGGCTTTTGTAGAACATGAGATCACATAAATATTAATATGATAAATAAATGCCTATGTTCTTCTCACTGATAAAGGGACTATCATTTTTCCACCCTTGCAGTAATGCCTTCAGTTGGGTCATGACTGCTATCCTTTTCCCAGTTGGAGATCATAGAAAGATACAGCTAATTCTCATGATGACGTTGGCCATGACTTTGATGTCTCAAGGATCAAGACTCCCAAATTACTGGAGTACACACAGAGATTCAGAGTGGTTTCCTGATTGTATCAGCATGATCTAAATCATGCACAGCCAAATTATATGACATTAGCTGAACCACGGGAAAAGCTGCTCTCGTTCATATATTGCTCGTGATGTTTTAGTTCCAGTTAACATGGGTATAGTACTAATAGTACTCATCCTTCAATTTTCAGTGATCAAAACACTCAGCACCTACCCAGATTTTATAAAGTTGGACATCAAAACACTCAGCAACTACCCAGATTTTATAAAGTTGGATATCAAAATGCTCAGCACCTACCCAGATTTTATAAAGTTGAACGTAAACACACTTAACACCTACCCAGATTTTATAAAGTTGGACATAAACTTAGCAACTACCCAGATTTTATAAAGTTGGACATAAAAACTTTTAGCACCTACCCAGATTTTATAAAGTTAGATATAAAAACTTTTAGCACCTACCCAGATTTTATAAAGTTGGACGTAAAAACTTTTAGCAGCTACCCAGATTTTACAAAGTTGGACGTCAAAATGCTCAGCACCTACCCAGATTTTATGAAGCTGGACATCAAAGCAGCCAGCACCTACCCAGATTTTATAAAGTTGGACGTAAAAACTTTTAGCACCTACCCAGATTTTACAAAGTTGGACAAATACTGCA
Organism: Pseudonaja textilis; assembly: GCF_900518735.1. The sequence goes on along the minus strand of NW_020769330.1, from coordinate 13,696,288 downwards.
TAATGACTAATGAAAGAGTCTTCTCTTCCTGCGTATATCGGTTTTTATACTGAGGATAAAAGGGTAGGCCAAACGCAAGCTGAACATCAGGAATATATTCCAGGCTTGAGCTGAAAACAGAAAGCAAGAGAGTGAGTAAAAACATTGTAATTTTACTTAATTTACTAAATAGCACTTCCATTTAAAAAGGGGGGGGGAGGGACACAGATATCTCACAGATTTTGTTTATTTTATTATCGTATTATTTGTTTATTTAATTTTGTTTATTTAATTATCATATTTATGATATGAGCTGTGGTAGCACAGTGGTTCGACTGCAGTACTGCTGGCTACTTCTGCTGACTACCGGCGGACTGCAGTTCGGCAGTTCAAGTCTCACCAGGCTCAAGGTTGACTCAGCCTTCCATCCTTCCAAGATTGGTAAAATGAGGACCCAGATTCCTGGGGACAACATGCTGACTCTGTAAACCACTTAGAGAGGGCTGTAAAAGCACTGTGAAGCGGTATATAAGTCTAAGTGCTGTTGCTATTGCTAGATAGCAGCCCATCTGATGAGAAGCGACTCCAGAAGGCACACAAGAAATAAAAATAGAAATACTATAAATATAAATAATAAAAGTCTCCAAGCTTTCAGGATACATTTTTTGAAAACGCAGACCTTTCCCTCTTGACCTTTTCAGGTTCCTATTCATTCTAAGTCACCACAATCTGGATTGTCATCAGGGATGTGGTTTTTTTTTTTTTAAATGCATTTGGCAAAGGAATTAAAAATAGAAGAATGGAAATAAGATTAAAACACTGTTTCTCATCTCTGAATATTCACACAAGGATTAGGCTGGGACCAAATTCAACCATTCTGTTTTTATAATAAAAACTCGGAGAGGAAAGAAAGGTTTTACAATTTATTCCTATGTTTCCCCTGAATAAATAAATCAAAGTCGTGGCTGAGAAACTAACTGGTTATATCAGGAATTGTAGCATGCTAAAAAAAAAAAAAAAAGCATGAATCTAACTACAGGCAATTCTTAACTTATGACCAATCACTTAGTGGCCGTTTGACATTTGAAGTTATGATGGATCAACTTTGTGGCCATTTACTACTGAGATTCAAAATTCCAATTGAATTTCAGGTGTTCAGCAACATGGATACATTTACAACCATTGGCAGCGCCCTATGGCTCGGTGGCTAAGATGCTGAGCTTGTCAATCAGAAGGTCAGCAGTTCGGCGGTTCGAATCCCTAGCGCCACGTAATGGAGTGAGCTCCCGTTACTTGTCCCAGCTTCTGCCAACCTAGCAGTTTGAAAGCATGTAAAAATGCAAGTAGAAAAATAGGGATCACTTTGGCGGGAAGGTAACAGCGTTCCGTGCGCCTTTGGCCGCATGACCATGGAGACGTCTTCGGACAAAGCTGGATCTTTTGCTTTGTAATGGAGATGAGCACTTTTCCCTACAGCCTGAAACAACTAGCACATATGTGCGAGGGGAACCTTCAACTTTATGGTCATATGACTGCATTTTATGATGGTTTTGTTGAAAACCAGAATTTATTTCTAGTTTTTTGCATTGGTTTGCTTAATGACTTCAGACTGGCTTCGTGACCACCACCCCACACAAACAAAGATTGTAAAATCAGATTGGTCACGTGACACTTTACTACTTATGACTTACGGCTATGATGAGCAGGCTCCATTATAAGCCATAAATTGAGGATTACTGGTATGACTATCATCCATTATAGTTGCTATAAGCAGAGATATATTGCATCTGTATAGGAGTCTGTAAGATTCCTTTGAGCACTTATCCTTGTAAAATATAGGCCTTACGTATCTTTCACCATTAGGGTAATTATGACTTCGATCTATTTACTTCTGATTTTACTTTGGTAAAACCATACTAGGAACACTGTATCCAGTTTTGGTCACCAAGATACCGTACAAAAATGATGTTGGGATTCTAGAAAGAGGGCAGAGGAAGAGCAAGAAAGACGATTAAGGTGCTGGAGGATAAAATATGGTGAATGATTGACAGAATGTCTAGGTATGTCTACTCTAATGAAGAGATGGATCAGGGGGTGACATGACAGCAGTGTTCCAGTAGTTCAAGAAGAGATTGGACTGCCATCTGTCAGAAATGGTGCAGGGTTTCCTGCTTGGGCGGGGGGTTGGACTAGATGACCTACAAAGTCCCTTCCAAATCTGTTAATCTAATCTAATCTAATCTAATCACAAAGGGGACGTGATTAATCTATTCTCCAAAGCACCTGAAGGCAAGACAAGAAGCAACAGATGGAAACTGATCAAGTAGAGATCCAATCTAGAACTAAGGAGAAATTTCCTGACAGTTAGAATAAGTAATGAGTGGAATTACTCGCCTCCAGAAGTTATGGAGGCTCCAGCACTGGAGTTTTTTTAAGAAGAGATTGGACAGCCATTTGTCTGAAATGGTATTGGATTTCCTGTATGAGCAGGGGGTTAGACTAGAAGACCTCCAAGGTGCTTCCAACTCTGTTATTCTATGTATCCTAACTCCAACTATATTGAGTTACAAAAATATATCCCATAAAGGAACTGTACCCTTGTGCTATATATAATACATATACAGTATAATGAACAACACAATGACACATTTATAGCATACCATGATGCATTTGTTAATCTTCAAAATAAACTACAAGACTCTAAATCAAACTAACATAAATATTTATTTGGGGATGAAAAAACAGATATTGAAGGTTAACATATAATGCTACATCACAAATCTTCATTGATATAGTTTAGATGTAACACTGTGCAATAAACCAAGATTTACAGTTCACCATAGTTAACCTTTCATACTGGCTGGTGTTTATTATATTTATGTTTGTGAATAGTTGGAACTCTTAACAAAATTCATTATATACTTTTAATTCTCTTACAGACCACGGATCTTAAAACTTTATTTCACCCTGAGAGTTGGCATTCAGACATCAAAAAAAAAATGAATTTTTTAATGAATGCCTCATGGTCTATAACCCATAAACTTTCCTCTTTTTTTCCACAGCACATTTCCAAATTTCATTGTTTAACATCGAATGATCTCATTAGAAGACGTTCAACTTGTGCCTAGAAAAACACATTGGGAAAGCAATAGAAGAGGATGTAAATTATCTCACTGCTCAAAAGCAGCGAGCCCTAAATTTTCATTTACAACCATATTTTGGGCGTGTGTCTGCACTAGTGTGTGTGAGCCAGGGTGAGGTCTTTTCTGCAGAAACAAAAACAAGAAGCTGCTATAATTCATTTATAATTCAAAAATGACCAGAAATGCAGTTAAAAATAGAACCGTTGATCTGGAATAAACCTCGTCTTTTTGTGCCTAATTCCCTGAAAATGTCTATTTCTGCCTGTCTATAACTGTCTGGTTTGGTTCTGCAACCCAACAAGACAGACACAGACTTCAGAGGATAAGTAGGACTGCAGAAAAAAACAATTACTACCAACCTGCCTTCCGCCAAGGACCTGTATGCTGCACGAGTCAAAAAGAGGGCTGTGAAAATATCTACAGACCCCTCACATACCAGACATAAACTGTTTCAACTCCTTCCCTCAAAACGACGCTATAGAGCACTGCACACCAGAACAACTAGACACAAAAACAGTTTTTTCCCAAACGCCATCACTCTGCTAAACAAATAATTCCCTCAACACTGTCCAACTATTTACAAAGTCTGCATTACTATTAATCTTCTCATCCCCTCCCGCTTCACAGCCATGTTACTAACTTAACAATTGTGGCAATTCACTTAACAACTGCGGCAAGAATGGTCGTAAAATGGGGCAAAATTGAACTTAACAACTTTCTTGCTTAGCCACAGAAATTTTGGGCCCAATTGTGGTCGTAAGTCGAGGACTATTAACTGTAAAAACAACTTAGTCCCTTCACTGGGTAGCAAGCTTCCAACTGATGTAATTTAACATTTAGATTTCTAGAAAAGGGGGAAAAAACAAAGTAAAATCAAAATAAAACCAACAGTTTGGCCCTCAAAATCAAGATAGCAAACTCTATTAGTATTAGTATTAATCTTCTCATCACTCCTTATCACCCATCCCCTCCCACTTGTGACTGTATGACTGTAACTTTGTCGCTTGTATCCTAACGATTTATATTGACTGTTTCCTAGTATTATTTGATTGCTAATTGTATATGACTATTATTAAGTGATGTACCTTATGATTCTTTACTCTTGATGAATGTATCTTTTCTTTTATGTACACTGAGAGCATTTGCACCAAGACAAATTCCTTGTGTGTCCAACCACACTTGGCCAATAAAAGAATTCCATTCTATTCCATGTTCTGTTCTGTTCTGTTCTGTTCTATTCTATTAACAAATGTGGTGATAAAAGTCGTAAAATGGGGCAAAACTCAGTTAACAAATTTCTCACTTAACGGTACAAATTTTGGGCTCGATTGTGGTCGTAAGTTGAAGACTACCTTTAAACATCAAATTTGAGGGGATTCGGGTTCGTTTTAAGCATGTTCTATTTGAAATGGTTATAAACATTTATGGAACGCGCAGAAATTCTACAATTTGGACACAGCAAGGGACGGTGGTTACAAGTAGTTCTTAACTTAGGACCTGGAATTATGGTCGTAAGTCCTGCCAGTTGTTAAGCAGTTCACCTTGTGATAACGCCCAACCTTTTTTTGCCACACTTGTTAAGCAAATCACTGCAGTCGTTAAGTGAATCCAGCTTCCCCCATTGACTTTGCTGGTTGGAAACTGGGTCATAAATCATCTGACCCAGAGAGGCTGCAACTGTCAGAATTGCTGGTTGCCCAGAGTCCACATTTTGCTCATGTGTCTACAGAGATACCCTGATGGTCATAAGTATGAGAACCGACCATAAGTCACTTTTTCCAGTTCTGTTGTGACTTTGAATGATTGCCAAAGGCAGTTAGTCATTTTCCAGATTAATTGGCTCTACCACTTTATCCGCTGCTGAATCGTAATGCAACCGTTTTGCAATTCTTTGCTACTTCCTTATGAATTTTTCACACTGTTGCAATATATCTGCAAATATTAAAAGTATCTCGGTAAAGCTAATGGGATAATTCTGTCTATCGTCTTCAAATCACCGAAGGCAGAATGATCTGCATCTCAGAATTCTTAAATTTGAGACTTAAATCATTTAAAAAGAATGTTTGGACAAGATGTGAGTCAATATTTATGTTTGTAGAAAAATTAATGAGAGGCCATATCGAATAGAAATTTGAAAGGCTTGATGGAAACAGAAATTTGACTAAGTAAGACATTGTGCCAGATTCCAAAGGAAGTTAACTGCCTCCAATGTGATTCCCATTTGCTCACTAAGAAACGCTCACAAACCCTAGGTTTTTTTTTACATTCGTTGCAAAATCAGCACAGATGTCCCTAAATAAGATTGTATGCATCTTCCTCAACTGAGATTTAAACCAAGCTGGAGCTGTTTCAGTTTTTATTTCATTACTTCAGATTTTAGTCTCTCACCTGGTCCAAAACCTCTTATAAAGGAAGCCTGGGATTTTGTACAGCTTTCCTAATGACCATTGGCTAGTTCAGCAACAGAGTGGTCAGTGCCTGGAACTCACTACTTGACTCAAACCCCCAAAACTTTAACCTTAAACTGTCTACCGTGGACCTCACTCCATTCCTAAGAGGTTTGTAAGGGAGCGTGCCTACCGTCCCTGTCCTACTGCTCCCATTTATTCGTACTCATTTATTATGTATACACTTACACCTATTTATACTTATATGTTTATATGTTATGTTGATACTTATACTTGTTTTCTCATACATGCTTGACGAACTAAACTAACTAACTAAAACAAATAAATAAATAAATAGTTAGTCTAGGAACCGACTCTAGAAATTATTGAGACAAAAGCTTAGATTAAGTTAAAGATAAATCCATCTCAGCATCTACCTCTGTCCTACTACCAGAACCATTGAGAGTTTCCTGACTTACGGCATTCTTGTATGGTATGGGAGCAGCTCTGTAGCAGACAAAAAAGCTCTACAGAGAACCATTAAAACTACCCAGAATATCATCGGCCTCCAGCTACCAGCCCTGGATGACATCTTCGCATCTTGCTGTTTGAGGAAGTCGCACAACATTCTCAGAGACTCTTCCCATCCTGCTTACAATCTGTGATGACCCAAAGGGGCATGGTACAAAAGCAACAGTCACAAAAATAGGTAAAGTCCCTTTAATACCTCCAACTTGGCCCCCAATGTCCAGTTATCATCTGCTGGAGAAAAAACTCTCCCAGAACAGTTTTTAAAGGGAAGAAATTCCATCCAAACCGAAAGTATATATAAATTATAAATAAAAACCAACACAAATCACACTGCAGCAATTAACGAGACAAGGCAGGATAAGGAATTGAAGACTTCAAAAGTAATAAAACACATACAGTTGGGAGAATGCCAGAACTCAGATAAGACTTAACAAACCAAAATAATTCATGCTTTGCTTCCAGCAAATTTTCTGTGTGTAGTTTGCCTTTTTTACCAGTTTTACCAGCTGCAGCCAATGAAGGGGATCAGGGCCCTTTCCTCCCCTGTAAACCACACAACTCACATTGCTCCCTTATCTGTTCCTCCCTGCATGCCCTAGGATGAAAAGAGGGTGGGCCTGGGTCTTCCTCTGAATGCCCAGCTGGACTGTGCCCTTCTCCAGTTTCCTCCACAGCCACCAGAGCCACACTCCCACTTCCTGTCAGTTCTCCCTCGGAATCCAATTCCAACAGGGGCATGACACAATCTTTGTGGAATGCTGCCTTCTGGCAGAAGATACAGAACAGTTAAACTCGGACCACACGTTTTCTGAATAGTTTTTATCCCAGAGCTATAATTGCACTTAACAATGAATTTAAGGACCATCATTAGTGAGGTGCTGGACAGGATCACTTGGTCTGTTGTGTGGATGCTTGTGTGTTTTTAGGGGGCGGGAAAGATTGTCATTTACAATGACAATAAATTAAGTAAACTAAGTTCTCACCGCTGTCAAGGCTGGTGGTCCACGTGCAGCTCAGTTTTAGTAATGTAACTATGATGGCTGGCTAGACGGGGGAGTCAAAAATACATCTCAAAAGAAGGCAGTGGTGATTTATTTTAATAAGGTAGGATGTCCTCAACTTCCAACAATTCATTGAGCGGCCATTCGAAGTTACAAAGGCACTGAAAAAAGGGACTTTTGACCATTTTTCACACTCACAACTGCTGCAGCTTCGCCGTGTTCATGTGATCAAAACTCAGTCACTTGGCAGTTGACTTACATTTATGAGGGTTGCAGTCACCCAGGGTAACGTGATCCCTTTTTGCAACTTTCTGACAATAGGAAGCCAGATTCACTTAACAACCATGCTGTGAATTTAACCGCTTGCAGTGACTGACTTAACAAGTGTGGCAAGAACAGTCGTGAAATGGGTCAACATTCACTTAACAACTGTCTCACAGAAACGTTGGGCTCAGTTGTGGTCATAAATCAAGCGCTACTGCTGGGAAACCTGCATGGATGCATTAATCAGGAGTCAGATTTGATTCAAGAATGTTTTAGTTCAGTTCAAAGAAAGGGTGGGAGAATCTGTTAGGACAACTGTAATTAATTTCCATTTTCACTTATTTTTTAAAATATTTCCAAGTCTGTTTTCCTCATTTCTATTTCTTGTGAAAATGTTAAGATTGAAGGGGAGATGAATTCTTAATATTTGCAAACGTTTCAAGGTAGCCGTGCTATTTTTGCCTGCTTTAGAGGTGGTCCTTGACTTATAACCGTTCGTTTAGCAATGGTTCAAAGTTACGACGGCATTGGAAAAAGTGACTTATGGCTGGTTCTAACACTTAGAACCATCACAGCATGATCACATGATCGAAATTGGGGCTTTTAGCAACCACCATGTATTTATGATGGTCACAGCACCTCAGAGTCATGTGGTTGCCATTTACTATCTTTCCAGGAAGCTTCGGACAAGCAAAGTCTATGGAGGAAGCTGGATTCTCTTAAGGACTGTGTGATTCACTTAATAACTGCAGGAATTCCCTTAACAATTGTGGCAAAATGGTCATCGTGCCGCTGTCGGAATCTGATTCGGAAGGGGAGGGTTAGCAGCTGACAGGAAGAAGGAGTGCGACTCCGTTGGCTGTGGAAGAAACTGGAGAAGGGCACAGTCTGTCTGGGCAGAGCTGGGGAGAGGTTGAGCAAGGGAGAAGAAATTCGGAGGAAGACCAGGCCCACCCCCTCTTCAACCTAGGGCAAGCAGGGAGGAACGGAGAAGGGAGCAAGGTGAATTGCATGGCTTATGGGGGAGGAAAGAGCCCTGATTCCCTTCATTAGCTGCAGCTGGGAACACAGTGTTTAAAAAGGGAAGCTGCGCACAGCAACTTGTTTGGAGAAAATTGTGAATTATCTGGTATCATCGAGGCTTGTCTGTGTTTCTGGCATCTTACTAACTGTGTGTGTTTTGCTGTGCTTTAAAGTCTGCAATTTCCTCTCCTGCCCTGTCAGGTTAATTACTGGAGCATGGTTTGTTTGGATTTTTAGTTACAGTTTGTATGTACATTTTTTTCGGACTGAATTTCCTCCACTGAAAGGCTGTTCCTGGGAGAGTTTTTCTCCAGCCGAAGGTAACCTGGACATTGGAGGCAAAGTTGGAGATAATAAAGGGACTCTTCTTGCTTATTTGACTGTGTTGCCTTTGTGCCATGACCCGGGTCATCACAATGGTCATAAAAGTGGACATAACTGACTTTTAACAACTGCAACAACAAATTTCAGTTCCAACTGTGATCATAAATCAAGGACTACAGTGTACCACAGCTATGTACTAAACAGTTTAATTTAATACATACATCTGTATACACACACATTTGTATACAAATTTTTGCCTAATGTCTTGCTCTTTTTCTTTCGTTTGGTTAACTTGAGAGGTACCTCGTAGTAGGAAAGACCATATTTCCAGAGATTTGTTGAATGTACTAATGTACAAATAAGAGACTGGATGGAAATATTTATCAAGGACACTGAACATATCAAGGAATATATATGAAAGGACATCTATAAAAGGTATCAAGCTAACCTTCATCATTCGAGCTTAGGAGTGTCCAACCTTAGCAACCTTAAGACCTGCGGACTTCTACTCCTAGAATTTCTCCCAGCTAGCCAACCAACTAACCATTATGGGTGGCTGGGGAATTCTGGGACTTGAAGTTCATAACTCTTAAGGTTGCCAAGGTTGGATACTCTTCTACATAAAATGTAGCTGGTCATAGATAGCACACGATCTTTTCTGAAAACTCTGCAAACATTGTGCGGATACTTTCCAACAGTTAGAACCAATGGAAGCGAACTATCTTTCTATGTAAGAGGAGGTAGAATGCAGGAAAAAAAATGGTTTTGATGTTTTACATGCAAGGTAGAATAAAAAGTGAAAACAGATATGCTTTTAGCTCTGTTATTCTTACTCCGTTTTGACTGGTTTCACTTTTTGTCTTACATAGAAACCAGACGCTGAAACTCCATTGTTGCTTCTCTCTTGACCTTGTTCTTTTAACCTATTTCTGCAAAGCTAATACTTTCCACTGCCAACTCCATCTTTATTTCCATCTCAGCCTCCTGCCTCCAAGGTCCAGAAAAAGACCGGATCAGGTAACTCGCTTAAGAATTGCATGAGAACTATCTAAAACTTTAGTTAACGGAATAACAGAGTTGGAAGAGAGACGTTGCAGGTCCCAGCAGGAAACTCTATATCATTTCAGACAAAATAGTAGTCCAATCTCTTTAAAAAAAACAAAAAACCTTCCAGTGTTGGAGAGCATTCACAATTTTGGGAGGCAAACCCTTCCACTGTTAGGACATTTCTCCTTAGCTCTAGACTTTCTCTCTCTTTGGTTAGTTTCCATTTATTACTTCTCGTCCTTCCTTCAGGTGCTTTGGCAAATAAGTTGACACCCCCCCTTCTTTATGGCAACACCCCAAATATTGGAACACTGCTATCTTGTCTTCCTTCGTCCTTCTTTTCATTGTATTAGACATATCCAATTCCAGCATCCGTTCTTTGTATGTTTTAGCCTCCGGTTCCCTAATCACTGTGAGCATAAGGATTGATCCATTGGTGCTATTCAAATGTTTTTACTACTGGTTCTGTAGGCGTGGCTTGGTGGGTGTGGTGTGGCTTGGTGGGTGTGGCAGGGGAAGGATACTGTAAAATCCCCATTTCCACCCCACTCCAGGGGGAAGGATACTGCAAAATCCCCATTCCTTCTCCACCCCACTAACCTGCTTTCCAGCTCCGTTCTCCTGGGCAGGGCAACAAAATAAGACCCAGCCAATCAGCTGGGACTCAATGGGAGGTGGAGAATAGATGGGGGTGGGGCCAGTCAGAGGTGGTATTTGCCGGTTCTCTAAAGTACTCAAAATTTTATTTATTTATTTATTTATTTATTTATTTATTATTTTTATTGTCAATTGCTTACAAGATAATAGGTATAAGTAAAAACATAGTTATGGATGCATATAAGAAAAATAAAAAAAATATATTAAAAAAAACACAATAGGACAGGGACGGTAGGCACGTTGGTGCACTTATGCACGCCCCCTATTTCCGCTATCGGTTCTCCAGAATTTGTCAGAACTGTCTGAATACCATCTCTGGATTGATCCAAAGACTACTTTTATTCTTACCTAAATCATTTTACAAATAAGATAGGCCAAGAGATTATCCTTACCTGCTCAAGGAATTGCTGTCTGGCACATGGTACATGAAAATATTTCCTCTCTTGCTATTAGCCCATTCCTTTGCCATATCTATAGTTGGGCAAATGATGAAGTAGTCTCTAAAAACAGTAAAGAAAAGATTTCCTTACAATCTGGAAACAATTAACAACCACAAATAGATCTTAAATCTCTGCCTTTCTGCTGTAACTCCATATCCACATGCTCCAGATTAACCCAAAACAAGAAGTTTTAAATTCTCCAAAATTTTCCATTAGGTAGGGAGGTAGAACAACCAAGAGAAGGGGAAAGGAACATAAACGTCCATACATTTGAGTCAAACGTTATAGGTTTCCAAAATGGAAATTACAGTTTGGATGAATGACTTCATTTTGTCAGCTGCCCAGAACCACAAACCCAGGTGGTTCTGCTTCATCAATAAACCATCTTTCCAATCAGCCTCCATGTTCCCAGTGTCTTTCTCCCTGCTTGGAACGGAACCAGAAGGATATTTCTTCTCACATCAGTTTATGCCTACAGTTGGGATCATTATGTCCATCAATAAGCAAGGTTCTCAAGAAGTGAGTTGTGGCCTAGTTTTATGACTTTTTATGCTGTGGTTGTTAAGTGAGTCACTCTGGTCATTAAGTGAATCGCATTGTTATAAAAGCAAGTCCAACTTTCCCCACTTTTTTGTCAAAGGTTGCCTGGGAAGGTCACAAACAAAAATCATGTGACTTCAGGCCAAGCATCCAAATTTTGATCACGTGACTGCTTTTTTCGGCACCAGCATAACTTCAAATGTTCTCTAGACAAATGGCCATATACAGCGTACTTCTCTAAGCACATGGAACCCAACACGCAGTGCATGTGACCTGCGAAGAACCGGGTTGGCATAAGATGCTTCTAGAAGTTGTCGAGGATTACCTATATAGGAAACTCATACTGTATTTGGTAACTGTGACAAGATTATTGTACACACAAAAGTGGAAGAATAAAGAATTAGAAGAATGGATTGTAACATTCAAGGAGCTTGAGATAGCAAAATTGACCGGCTTGGTTAGATAACAAAAATGATAAAATATTTTTTTTAGAGAAAACTGGGAGCTTTGTATGGACTTTTAGTTGAAAGAAGAAAAGACTGAACAAATTATTTATGGATTTGGGGACTAAAAAGGAGAAAGTAAGAGCACAGTTACAGTACTTGACAAAAAATGGCAGAAGTCATAATTCTCACTTTTCCCCCCTGTTTTCCAATTTTCTCTTCTTTTTTTCTTTTTTTAAAAATCATTTTCTTATACTGAAAATATTCTTTTTAAAAAGCCTGGCGCAGCCGTATGAGTTATGCATGTTCCATTAGGAATACAATATACAATAATACATTAAAATAATTGTATAAAGTTTTCTCTTTTCCATGTTTTAGCCCGCTTTTACGCCTGCAGTTGGTTGCTTATAATTCCAGTTTCAGGCATCTTTCCGCCTTTAGCAAACTTAAGGCTGTGTTTATACATAAGTTTGTTTCTAATGCTGATCTGTTGGAGGTGGGACAGGAGTTGTTTGTAAAAATAATGAAGGCGGGAGACAAATAAATAAAATAAATAAATTAAATTATTGGAATGGCTGAAGGGAACTCTAAAATAACACCTGCAGTTGTATCTTACGCCTTCTCCGCTTAAAAGGGGGAAAAAATTCATCGAAAGGCATGAACAAGAATCGATATCCCGAGGAGCAGATGGAAGTTGATTTCTTATTTTTAGTCCAATGTGGTAAAGCTGCCAAATTTAAAATGTGAAGAAATGACATATGGGGAGCCAAAACAAAAAATTTCAACTGCAAAAGACCGTATTTGAGGGTTACGTCTCTCCTGCTCAAAATACCTTTCTTGGATTCATTGGAAGGTCTGCAGCCCGTAATTTAAAACTGAACTCAACTTGATATATTTATCCAAGTGTTTGGATTTGGGTTGCTTCTCTTTTCTGTCCACGTACACCTCTGCAGGGTGCATCGAAATTAGCATCTCGTACATGATGCGCTATGAAGCTTATGTTCATCCTGACATCCATGTGCGCCAAGCCACAATTTTGATAAACACGTGTGCAACTAGAACTTACCGTCTCCTGGTTTCTAAGCCAGCACCTTAACCATTACACTAAAGATTTGGGGACTATATCCTAGAAGTCACAACTGCTAGCCAGAATAGTGAGGCACAATAACCCTTTACTAAACCCTTGTTTATATATAGTGCTTCTACAGAGTAATGTCTTGTTCTAAGAAATCATCCCTTGCTTGTCCTTTTTCCCCATGCCTTCTTTCCATGATTTCTCTCCAACCTTAACAAAAAAAAAGGAGAAACTTACCGAGTGGCATTTTCCAATGCTCTGGAAAAGGAAGCATACTCTGTGGATGAGTGTTTGAGGGAATAAAACCACGTAGTTGCATCCTGGATGAGAAGATTAGACTCTTCACCGCCCAAAGAGTTTTGGAGGGCTTGATAAAAAGCGGTTTTGCTATTGGCCCGGCCTTGTCTTTCTTCAAAACGCTAATTAGAGAGGAAAAGAACATGCAGAAGAATTCAGAAAGCCACTTCACACTCAGAAATGGTTGTTGGCATTTCCACAAAGAAATGTACGCATTCAAGCAATTACATGTTGATCATTGCTGTACAGTTGCACTTCCAATTCTGTTTTACATACTATCTTTTTATCCATTTCAAATCTTTCTGATAACTATAAATACCTGCGAGTATATTTTGCGCGTGTAAGAGCACTACTGTACTATAGGTGCTCAGAATTCAAGAAGATGTCTCAAAGCTGAAAAGATCCTGATCTAGCAGAGAAACTCAGGTAAGACGTTCTAGGAATCACACTTGGCGCATGAATTATTCAGAAATCCAGCCAGCAACAAAGAAACCTTCAGCTTTCCAGTTTTACTCTTAGTGGAAGCCAAAACTATTCTAAGGGGATTTTCCCTATCCATTTAAGTGTGTGTGTGTGTGTGTGTGTGTGTGTGTGTGTTGGGATTCAAAAATTTTTACCACCAGTTCTATGGGCATGGCTTGGTGGGCATGGTATGGCTTGGTGGGTGTGGCAGGGGAAGGATACTGCAAAATCTCCATTCTTTCTGCACCCCACTAACCTGCTTTCCAGCTCCGTTCTCCTGTGCAATGCAACAAGAGAAGACTCAGCCAGTCAGCTGGGACTTGGGAGGCAGAGAATAGATGGGGGTGGGGCCAGTCAGAGGTGGGATTCCGAACTACTCAAAATTTCTACTACCGGTTCTCCAGAACTGGTCAGAACCTGCTGAATACCATCTCTGGTGTGTGTGTGTGTGTGTGTGTGTGTGTGTGTGTGTGCGCGCGCACGCGCGCATTGCATATGTACGTACACATGCACATCCCACACAACCCCCCTTCTCTTTTCAAAGGTTATATTTCTTCTAGCCCCAGATTATATTTCCCACCCTTGCATTGGCTACAGAATAATTTCCTGAAAAACTGGGAATCTAAGAATTCCACATGGACCCTGCTGCTGATGGTTATTGGCTTAAAAACTCAGTTTGAATAATCCTTTTTCCAAATCGTTTCAGACTTGACTACTAATAATACATTTTAAAAAAAATAGTGTTGGCCTAACTCAGGTTTTTTTTTAAAGTTCTGGTTTTTACACTAAAAATGATTATGGACACGTAGGCCCAGGTTCCACAACTGCCAGATCTCTTGAGGTCGATTTGAACTCTATAGGTTGATGATGGACTATTAATACAGCTACTCCTTGGCTTAAAGGTAAAAGTAAAGGTTCCCCTCGCACATACGTGCTAGTCGTTTCTGACTCTCGGGTAAGGTGCTCATCTCCGTTACAAAGCCAAAGAGCCAGTGCTGTCCGAAGATGTCTCCGTGGTCATGTGGCCGGCACGGTGCACAGAATGCTGTTACCTTCCCACCGAAGTGATCTCTATTTTTCTACTTGCATTTTTACATGCTTTCAAACTGCTAGGTTGGCAGAAGCTGGGACAAGTAACAGGAGCTCACTCCATTACGCGGCTCTAGGGATTCGAACCGTTGAACTGCCAACCTTTCTGATCGACAAGCTCAGCATCTTAGCCACTGAGCCACCGCATCCCTCAGTCTTGATTTACAACAGTTCATTTAGTGATCTTTTAGAATCACTGAAAAAAAGTGACTTATGAACATTTTTCACAGTTATGACCGTTGTAGTATCTTCATGGTCACATAATTAAAATTCAAATGCTTGGCAACTGGTTCGTATGTATCACGGTTGAAGTATCCCGGGGTCATACAATCACCTTTTGGGAACTTCTGACGAGCAAAGTCAATGGGGAAGCCAGATTCACTTAACAACCATGTTATTAACTTAACAACTGCAGTGATTCACTTAGCAACTGTGGCAAGAAAGGTCATAAAATGAGACAAAATTAACAATTGTCTTGCTTAGCAACAGAAATGTTGGGCTAAATTGTGTTCATAAGTCAAGGACTACTTATTGGTTGGTTGGTTGGTTTATTACATTTATATGTTGTCCATCCTGAGCAGCTAATAATATTATAAATATATGCATATAATAGAATGATGTTATCTTTTTTTAGCTTCTTTCCTCTAGACTGGCCCATACCCAGTTCCTGCAACCGTTCTTCATGTGTTTTTGTCTCCAGGCCTTTAATCATCTTACTTGCTCTTTGCATTTTTCCCAAAGTCTCAACCTCTTTTTTGTAATGTGATGACCAGAAGTGGATGCAGTATTCCAGGTGTGGCCTTACTGGAAAAGTGCATCCAGTTTTAGTCGACTTACACCAGAATTTTATTTATTGGTTTCTTTGTTTGTTCCATTTCCATGGCTGCCCATCTCAGGCAGTGACTCTGAGTGACTTACAAATTCAGAATTTTGCTCGTCAAACAAGGCAGCTATTACGTGAGTCGAACTGCTAATGCTGGTTCCTGCCACTGGTATTGTCAGCAAAATATGTACTGTTTCATCACATATGCGAGTATATATAAGGGAGGCCCCAGATTTTCTGTTGTGAGTCAGATTATCTCTATAACTGCAGCTGTGGTTACACATCAGTTTCAGGCCTGGCATTTTGGATTACCTTAATTGCCTTTGCACGACTGATCAGCCCATCTTGTTGAGCACTTCCAACGAGTAGGTCCAACTTTGAAAGTCGGGAACGTTGCAAAGCAGCTGGAAAAGGTTCCTGCACGTAGGAACCATCAACAACTGGACCCCAATATTGGAATGGGCCACTTATGGTGAGGAGCTGCACGAAGAATCATGAAAAGATTAGCCATAGGAGTGGAAAAAACATGGAGTAAACCCTATGAATGCCGGAATGGAGTAAAAAGTGGGACAGAAAGCATCAATGGCCACTGGTAATCGAGAAGAAAGAAAACACCATTATAATCTTACTAGTAACTTTTACTAGAGGCAGACAAACTAGGGAATTGCTTGTGCAAATCACAAATGTGTATTAATAGTTTATGCTTAGTAGCACCTGCCACAGTTCAAAAACAGCTGAACCTACAAGTTCCTTTGTTCTTCAGTACCCGTGTATAGGCCTAAATAAATCATCAGTGCCCCCCAGAAAGTAATTTTTGATAAAAAGAATGGCTTCCCTTCATTCTCAGTTGCTGTTCAGGGGTGTTAGGAAGGAAGGAAGGAAGGAAAAGGGGAGGGGGAAAAAGAAAGAAAGAAAGAAAGAAAGAAAGAAAGAAAGAAAGAAAGAAAGAAAGAAAGAAAGGAGGGAGGGAGAAGAAAGAAAGATGGAAGGAAGGAAAGAAAAAGAAAGGAAGAGAGAGAAAAGAAAGGAAGGAAGGAAGAAGGGAAGATAGAAAGAAAGATAGAAAGAAAAAGGAGGAAGGGGAGAGAGAGAGAAAAGAAAGAAAGATGGAAGGAAGGAAAGAAAAAGAAAGGAAGGTAGAGAAAAAGAAAAAAGGAAGGAAGGAAAGGAGGAAGGAGGGAGGGAGGGAGGGAGGGAAGGAGGAAGGAAGGAAGGAAGGAAGGAAGGAAGGAAGGAAGGAA
>NW_020769330.1:13641365-13679122 GCF_900518735.1 Pseudonaja textilis | reverse complement strand
AGGGAGGGAGGGAGGGAGGGAGGGAGGGAGGGAGGAAGGAAGGAAGGAAGGAAGGAAGGAAGGAAGGAAGGAAGGAAGGAAGGAAGGAAGGAAGGAAAAACAATTTAATATTCCTTTCCTTTACCCATTTAGATCTTTGTCTAACCTTCAACCAGAAGCTGCCTCCCATTATCCAGTGCCCTCCTCTCTGTTCAAAGGGGTTCAAGGAGCTCTTATGACAACAAGGAGTGACACTCCGGCATGTGCACAGTGGGGCATATATGAAAGAAATATTTCTCCCCATTCTCTCATTTTCTCCTGGAAACAGTTGAAATAAAATATTGCTGGCTTGCAGAGGGCCTGTGGACCTACAGAACTTGCAAAATCTCAGTTTCATTTCCCATTCTCATTTGCTGGTTGGGATTTGAGGCTGCACACAGTTTTCAGTCCATGGACAGTTCACAACTAATTCATCAAATGTACAGTGCTAGTTTTATTTTTTTTGTTCCACTTCCTTCTGAGCCAAGAGAGATTCCTCTTTCAAGAAGACATTCATCCCACATACCAGATGGCCTTTTTTTCCCTACCCTACTAGCTTTGCACACCCATGCATTTAAGCCGTGTCCCCCACACACCCCAAATCAACACACCTTGGTTTGTGCATCGTTGAGTGTCTTGGCAGGCAACCGGCGAAGGCACGAGACAATTTCAGAACTGCTGGTTGATGGGCAGCCCACTTCGCGAGCCAAAATGGCGGCTTGGGATTGTGCTTTCTCTTTGCTGAGTGTTATCGCTGGAGAGAAAGCAGAACCTCCCTAAGGGAGAAAAAAAAAGGGAGAATTAAGTTGGCGGTGGATCTGCGTATATCTTGAAGGCATGCTTTTAAGGGACATAAAAAAACCTAGAAAGGAAGGAAGAAAACACTCAAAGGAGTCCAGCAATTTTATTTTATATCATTCACAGGCCAGAAGCATTAAAATATAAAGATAAAGGTAAAGGTTCCCCTCGCACATACGTGCTAGTCGTTTCTGGCTCTGGGGGGGCGGTGCTCCTCTCCTTTACAAAGCTGAAGAGCCAGCACTGTCCAAATACGTTTCCGTGGTCATGTGGCTAGCATGACTAAACACCGAAGGCGCATGGAATGCTGTTACCTTCCCACCAAAGTGGTCCCTATTTTTCTTTTTCTTTTTTGAAAATTTTATTGATTTTTAAAAACAAACATAAACAAACAAAACATAGAACATAAAAACATAAAACATCTTTTTTGAAAGCAGCCTGATCCCGGGTTACATCTCTTCGTGCAGACACAAATTCAAATTCATGCTCATTTTTATATTCCATTCCATATCTTATTACCATTCTACGTTTTCTATATAACTTCTCTCCTCTTTCAACTTTCTTAATGTTATTTTATTTATTTCATCTCAATTCAAATCATCATACTTATATTCTTTGTCTGTCCTGTTTCAGCTGTCTATTATCTTTTCTCATTAAGCAAAATTTCTCCTGTGATCACTGATTGGAGTATGATGCCTTTATATCTTTCCCCTAAAATTATTACACTTAATATAATACATAACTTCCATTCGGATTCTGCTTGGTTCATTCTAAAACTATACAATGTATTTTTTAAAAAGAAAAAATTATAAATATATATCATAATTAAAACAACAATCCATACCAATTCAATTCTATCATTAATATTAATATTCATTTAAATCTTGAACATTTTACACATTACTTTTCAAATAAGTATCATACTTCTATGGAAACACTTATAAACTTTCCATAATTACTTCCCTCCCACTTTGCTTGTATTTTATAAAACATTGAGTAGTTAAAATGTTCCCATTCCTTCCTAGTTCAATTCTCTCATTTATTTCATTTCATTTATTTTGTTCACAAAAGTTTCACTAAATTACACTAATTATTTTATTCCACTTTTTAATCATATGTTGTTTCCAATTTTCTAATATTATTTCTATTACAAACATAACAATACAATCTTATGTACCTTTACAGAATCCCCTTTTCAGTTAAATTTTCACCCATTATCTCTGAATAAATCCTGTTTCTTTACATCTTGCTCCAGACCTTTGTAACTTCTCTTCCCTTCCTTCTTCCCTTTCTTCTCTCTCCCCTTTTTACCCCCGTCTCTCCACCTCCATTTCCCTCTTCTGTATTCCCCTTTTCTCTTGCTTTCCAACATTATATCCCCTTTTCACATTATTTTTCCCTTTTTTGGCTGTTTTTTTAGGTCTTAGATTCTCCATTCTCTTTCCCCACTTTCCCTTTTCTTCCCCAGATAGAATTATTTGTTCATTAAAAATGGCTTCTTCTTTGTCCCAATCTTCTTGTTGCGCAGTCTTTTCTTGTTGTTTCTTGTAAACACCAATTGCCATTTCTAAGAATTGAAAAATGGAACCAAAGGAGCCCTTCCCTTCTTGTTCCTCTTCTTTATATTTTTTAAATTCAATTTTCAGTTCATTCAGTTCATCCAGAGGTAATGCCATTGTAGAGTTTTGTTTTCTTTTAAACAACCACTCAATTGTTTTTAGTCGTTCAAATATGATTTCCAAAAGTCCCAAAGTCACCAAACAATCCGAATATACACAAGCTGTTTCTTTTAACACTTTCTCTTCTTGGGGTTACTATTTAGTTGCAAAGTTCCAGTTAAAATGTATCCTTTAGAAGTCTTGTTAAGATTTAACTTTAAATTCTTTTGAATTCCAAGCAGTCTCCTCCTTCCAAGTCCTGCCCTTATTCTTTTCCTCTCCCTTCCAACTTATAGCAAAAAAAGGATTTTTTAGTGTTCAGAAATCTTTATTGCCCCTTTGGCATTTAATTATATTTCCAGTTTAATTACCTGTTGATGCCAAAGCAGATTTTTCTGATTTCTTTATTCAGATCTTCTCATTGTCAGCATGAGGAAGAAGAGTGAAGAAAAAAAAGCTTTCCCTTTTCCCTTTCGTTTGCTGCTTCCGACTCTTCTTTGGGAGCGATGTATCTTTTGCAAAATTTAAATTCCAGGGTACCTTAGTTGTTACTTTTTGTCCTGGTAAGCCAAAACTTTCACTTCTTAACTTCCTCCTGAACTTTCTTTTCTGGCTGAGTGCTTCTTTGAGGCAGCCATTTCTGACCGCCACTCTTACCTCCTTCGGGAAAGGGAGTTTAGCCAGCTGAGGAGGAGAGGTGCAGTTCCCCTTGACCCTGCTGGGTCTCTCTGTCTTCACCACCTCTACGGGGTGGCTTAGCCCTGAAGCCTACTGACTCGGGGTGCTCCAGCGGTGAGCCCAGGCAGAAACCGCACACAATCACAGATTCCTGCCTGCCGCTGAAGCCCTGCAAACCGGAAGACTCCCCAAAGGGGTCCCTATTTTTCAATTTGCATCTTTACGTGTTTTTGGACTGCTAGGTTGGCAGAAGCTGGGACAAGTAACGGGAGCTCAGTCCGTTATGCGGTGCTAGGGATTCGAACCGCTGAACTGCCGATCTTCTGATCACAAAGCTTAACATCTTAACCACTGACCCACTGTGTCCTCTTAAGTCAGTCTAATGTGCTTGTAACAAACAAAGAAGTCCAATAAGGTCAGCATCTTAGCCACAAAGCCACTGCATCCCTGTTATTAAAATATAGACATATATGAAAAATGTATTATTTTAGCAATTTCCATGAAGGGAATAACATGCCCTCATATTGATCGAAGAGAAGCCAGTTGGGAAGGTCATAAATGATGATCACATGACCCCAGAACACTGTAACTATCATAAATATATACTGGCTTCCAAGCACCTAAATTCTAATCACATGATGGCAGGGATGTTACAATGGTCATAAATGCAAGGATTGGCCATAAGTCACTTTTTTTCAATGTCATCATAACTTTGAACATTGGCTAAATGAATAAGCAGAGGACTACCTGGAAACTGAAAGCATGGAATATCAAAAGTCTATAATTCTGTGCTTCGAATGCATTAGGGTAGCATTTTTTAAAAAAATTATCAATAAAGCCAACTGAGTCAACAATTGGAAAGAGCCACTCATTTCATCTGGATTATTCCTGAGTTTTTTATCGTGTTTTGATTGCACTGTCCACAATGATGGTATTTGCAAAGCAATAGAAGCCTGCTTCTTCTTTTCTTTGTATTCTTATCTTACTTCCCCATTTCTGCAGCTAGAATTGTCTAAATTTTCTAAGAAGAATATATTCGCCTTAGATAAAGATTGTGTAATTCATTTCAAAGGAACTTCAAAGGTTGGCATGAAAGAAAAGGAAATATAGTCAGATATATGAGCTTTAGAACAGCAAAGCTAAATTAGCAAAAAAATATAGTTTCAGAAATTGTGAAATCAAAGTTTGGAACAACGGCTTACACAAAAGGTTACTGAAAGCTTTTTTTTTTTAAATCACTCCCTCTCAATCCATCCCACTCCCACCAACGCTTAATCCATGCATGGAAATATGACTGACTACATGGAAAATATTTTTTTTTTCCTTGACACCTGGCGTAAATGTTTATTGTGCATAACACAGCTACTGCCGCATGCAATCTGGAGACATAAAAGTATGTTCAGAATCTGCTTGGCACGTGATTTGCTCAACAACTCTTACACTGAACAAATGCAGCTCGGGAGGAAATATTTTGAGTAGCCAAAATTTGGAGCTGATTGCTGAGTAGGCATCAACACTTAATACAGGTTGGTTCAACAGTTCATTTAGTGACCATTTTGAAGTTACAACAGCACTGAAAAAAGTGACTTATGACCCTTTTCCCCGCTTATTGTCAAGGTTCCAAATAATAGCCCGATAGAAAGCAGAACTCCAAGGCAGGCGGATTCTTCAAAGAACAGTTTTATTGGAGATATCGTATTGGCCCAAACTGGTGAAAACCAACTCTGAAAGTTCCTGCGGTTTTCACCTGATTAAAAAGTGAAAGTTCCCCCTTCCCCCAAATAATCAGTCACATAGTCCAATCAAGGTGCTGGCTGGTTGCTTGGTAACCGGACTCCTCCTCTCCCCAGCCACCTGTTGGAATATCCTTGGTTCCCACGGGAAACTATTTTGTTTTGGCTACAAAACTCCCATCTAACTATGTTCCCTTTCCCTATCCTTTCTTCGCATTGTGGCAACCCTGAAGCCTCCAAAATGGCCCCAGCCAGGTTTGCTTCAGAGTTGACACTTACGACCATTGCACAGCCCCGTGGTCTTGTGAACAAAATTCAGACACTTGGAAACTGACTCATATTTACGACTGTTTAAATGTCCTGGGGTGTTGTGGTTAGTTGGCAGCAGGTGTGGATGGCTGAGGAGAGCGAGGACTCAGATGGGGGGCCAGGACCATTAGGGAGTGGACTTCTGCCTTCAGAGACTATGGGGATTGGCAGCAATGATGAGGAGGTTCCTGAGGAGCCTGTGCCGAGGATTGCTCATAGAAAAAAGCAGTTACAACACCAAAGGCGATTCGGGAGTAAGGCTGTGAGGTAATGGCCCCTCCTTCAAGAAGGTAAAAGCCAGCTGTGAAACTAACCTTCTTTGCAGAAGGCAAAGACGTTTTGAAACTCCAGCCTCATGGATATTCCAGTATCCTGAGTTTGTATTGGAAGATTTTTATTTTGCAAATTATTTCTTGTCTGTTATCTTTTGGCAAGTCTCACACAGTTTGGCAAGACTTGTGCTTATCACAGCTAATTATTTTGTAAAAGCATTACAAGTTTTGTGTTCCTTTTGGATTGTGTCTGATTTATTGAAAAAGGGTGTGGGTCAGAACACGGGGTTGTTTGGTCACATTTTGTGACAAGCAAAGGCAAGGGGGAAGCCAGATTTAGTTAACAATCATGTTACTATTTTAACAACTGCAGTGATTCCCTTAATGGCTGTGGTGAGAAAGGTCATAAAACGGGATCACATCAGAGGTGGTATTCAATAGGTTCTGACCAGTTCTGAAGAACCAGTAGCGGAAATTTCAAGTAGTTCGGAGAACCGGCAAATACAACTTCGGACTGGAGATTTTGCGGTATCCTTCCCATGCCATGTCCACCAAGCCACACCCACAGTAAGCAAATTTGAATAAATAAATTTGAATCCCACCACGGGGAAAAAATTCACTTAACCACTGTCTCTCAGCAACAGAAATTTTACATGCAACTGTTGTTATAAGTCAAGGACTACCTAGATATAAGATCTTTGGTCTTCTGTCCACTAAAGTCAAGTAGATAGCTCTCCTCACCCCATAACAAAATCAGAATATTTTGCTTTGGGGCTCCAAGTGCTAAAAGGAAACAGGCGCACTGTTTTTTTTTTTCTAGCAGCAAATTTTCAAGGCCCTTGATACTATAAATATTCTGCTGGTTTCTGTATTGCTTCCTCCAACTGGTTGGTCTCCAGGAAAGTCTCACACTTTATATTTAAAAGAGTGCGCTACATAGAGCAAATACCTGAGGAATAAGAAATCTGGGGTCATCCGTTTTCCCCAAGGTCTATTTCCTATACAAAGGGGCTGCATAAGACTAATGTGGTCTGGGATAACCAGGTTGATTTGTTCAAACAGACTTGGGTTGAGCTGAAGAAGGAAATGTACAGCTACAAGTTTTTCAAAGAATTTCTGTTCCCCTGTAGAAGAACCGAAGCAAGTTCTTCAAATACTCATTGTGGCACAGCAGTAAGATGAGTCAGTTCCTTTCAGATCCAATTCCCAGCACAAAGAGGTCTCTTCCTTACAGAAACTTTAGTCCTTGACTTACAACCTTTCTTTTAGTGACTGTTCAGAGCATGTGGCAAGAGGCAAGCGTGCTTATGCTGTTGCAACTATTACCACTTCTCTGCTTGCCAACAAACCGAAGGGGGGGGGGAAGGGTGGAAATGGAAAGTGAACTCCAGACTTCAAGGAGAGAGGCGTGAGACCCAAGGACACATCTGCAGGTGTTAGCCAAACTCAGAGATGCTTTCTCATAACAAGACAACAACAATTGGACAATGTGAATTGCCCTATAGAGGGGAAGGTGGGGGGGAATTCATAGAGCTATGTGGGGTTTGCTGGGAATTAGGCAGAGTTGGCTTTGCCTTCAATAGTGCCGAAAGGACATAATAAAATTTTGCGCTGAGACATCGGAAGGTGTCAAGGATGCTTGCTTTGTTTTGGGATCATCAGTTGGGATGCGGACAAGTGACTTACAACTGCTTCTCTCACTTAAGGCAATCGCAGCATCCTTACGATCAAAATCTACTCATTTGGCGACCAGCATGCGTTTACAATGGTTGCAATATCTTCAGTTTATGTGATCATTTGCAACTTTCCCAGTCAGTTTCTGGCAAGCAAAATCAAGCTCGGTTTGCGTTAAAAACCACGTGATTTGCTTAAGAACTGCAGTGACTCATGTAACAACCAAGGCAAAAAAAAAAAGGTTGTAGAAAATTAGCACTCACCCCTCTCCTAGAAGAATGAAATATTTTGAGACATATTAAAAAGGCAGAGAATATTATATTTCCCTGGATGAGAAGTTTTTAGAGGGAGAAAGCAGCCCCTACTTTTTCTTAATAGCCCACAGCAGATGTCAGCACTTAAGAGATAAAGAGTTAGATAGCTCTATTCATAAGCAAATATCCTCACCCAAGATTCAACAAAGGTAGGATTAGCCCTCAGCCACAGTAGGAATTGCCCAACGCCCCTTCATTGCATCAGCAGTCCAAACTTCAACCAAACTAAGCTCAAACAAACATGATCCCTACATGGTCCCATGGGAATCTGACAACAGCCAATAGAATACATGTTCTTGCACAGGACCAGGAAGCTCAAGTGCAAAACTCAAGAGAAGATATAAACCCCCCCTCAACTCCATTTGGTCAGCTGCACCAGAACTACAAACATGTAGTTCTGTTCATCAGTAAATGGACCCTCTTTCCAATGCCTCCATTTTGTCTCCAGTGCCTTTCTCCTGTCTTGAAGGTTCCTTATCCTATTCTGCAGAAGCTGGCAGATATTGTCCCAGTTCAAAATATTTGCTCAAAAGTAGAATTATAATAGACATCCAATATGGATTCAGTTTCCAGAGAATTTTGAATATCCTATTCCTAATGGATTTATTGCAGCATAAAATAGGAGGAGAAAGGTGTTACGTTGGATATGTTTCGTATCTTGAGTTATTTAAAAAAAAAATAACAAAGGGAGGATACAAACAAACAAACAAACAGCGCAACAATTGGGAACAGTTCGTGCAGAAAATATAAATGTTTCCCTAGTGAAAAATCTGCAAAAATCCCTTTACTATCTGAGTCAGTTGGTTAGCACTACAATGTTGGTTGTATTTTCTGTTTTACATATTATTTGCAAGTTTGCAGAAAGTTTTGCAACGCTACACAGCTAACAAGTTCGCTTAACGCACAGGGCCTTTCTACACATCTTCCTCTAATGTACCATATTTTTCGGACTATAAGACACACTTTTTTCACCAAAAAAAGTGGGTGGGAATGTCTGTGCATCTTATAGAGCGAATACAGACCCGTTTTTGGCCCCCTGAACCCTTCACGCATCCCGTTTTTGTCCTCCCTGGTCCCCAGAAAGATTCTGCAGGTTCCCATTTTTGGCCTTCAGAGCAGTGGTGGGATTCAAAAAATTTTACTACTGGTTCTGTGGCTGTAGCTTGGTGGGCGTGGCTCGGTGGGCGTGGCAGGGGGAAGGATACTGCAAAATCTCCATTCCCATCTCACCCCACTAACCTGCTTTCCAGCTCCATTCTCCTGTGCAGGGCAACAAAAGAAGACCCAGCCGATCAGCTGGGACTCGGGAGGCAGAGAATAGATGGGGGCAGGGCCAGTCAGAGGTGGTATTTGCCGGTTTTCTGAACTACTCAAAATTTCTGCTACCGGATCTCTAGAACTGGTCAGAACCTGCCGGATACCCCCTCTGCTTCAGAGTGCTTCTGGGGTCCCGGGGGAAGCAAAAACGGGATGCGCAGAGCAGAGGTGGTATACAGCAGGTATACGCCACAATGGTTGTAAACGTGAAAAATGATCATAAGTCACTTTTTTCAGGACCATTGTCACTTGAAACAGTCATTAAATGAACTACTGTTAAGTTGAGGGCTTCCTGTATTTTAAAATTGAGAATAAATTGGGGAGATATCTCATTATGACGTTTGGAAATTTGACTTGTTCTGTGACTTGCTCTTCAACCTAACAGATAATTGTTAAAAATAGAAACAGAATAACAGAGTTGGAAAGAACCTCGGAGGTCTTCTAGTCCACCCCCTCCCTGCTTAGGCAGGAAACCCTACACCCCTTCAGACAAATGGTTATCCAATCTCTTCTTAAAAACTCCCCGTGTTGGGAGCATTTACAACTTTTGGAGGCAAGTTGTTCTACTGATTCATTGTTCTAACTGTCGGGAAACATAAAGAAGAGTCCTTTGTACGTTTCTGAAAATGTATTGCTCCATAGAAAGGAAGTTCTATTAGATGCTGCCCTGATGTTCACCCATTACTTGTAGACAGGATCTCCGCACTCTGGAGTTTTTAAGTTATGCAATCCATGCTGAAGGAATTATGGAAGTGTAGAGCTCACACAGCTTCCCTGTTCATCTTATCGGCAGTTCCCCTGCCTAATTGCCGTCATGCTTCTTCCAGCACATTCACTTCCATCATTTTAATCACTTGCATAACTGAGAAATTTCCTTACACTCTTCCAAAAGAGGTGACGAACCAGAGAAAAATTTACAGGACAGATGCTTAAATGTTGAATGCCGTAAGTTAAAAATATCTACTTCTGAGTTACATAACACCTTAGTTAAAGAGTTGGTTCTTCTAGCATTTGGACAGCCAGATGTTGCAAAAATCTGCTTTCCTTCCACCCATCCTTACTCCTGCCACACATGGACAAAACACCATGTCAGCTGGGAGATACATTTTCCACATCCTCCCAGTTCCTACAACCTGGTGGTGGGGTGATTTCATTCCACCCCAAATCCTACCAATTTCAAGCGCCAGAAGCACAATACTTTTCTTCTTGTGTGGTTCTGCTTTAGGAAAAATGCAGGAATGGGGGCAGGTTTCCTACTCTGCCATTAAGGACTGGAAATGTTTGTTTGTTTACTTGTGTCAGAAACACCACCATTAAAATAAGGGATTAATAAAGGAGAATATTTGTAGCTCAGGGTTGAAATGTGCTTTCTGAGCTTGCTTATTTTCTTGCAGACGTTTCATGACCCCAACTAGGTAACATCATCAGTGCTAGTAAGGAGTGGTGTTTGCTGTCAGTATAATATATCATATTGATAAAATAAGGTACACTATACAATATGAAATTTAAAGTACAAAATACAAGATTAAAATATGGACAAGTTAAACAAATCTTGCCCAGAAACTATCAACGTTAATTGTGTTCTGTCACACTTGCAGGAAGTCCTCAGGTGTACACGGATGAGAACACAAAGGGCAGATATACAATACTGCATATGTTGCTGTCTGCATGTCACCACAATCGCAAAAGGTAGAAGCCACTAAATAGCTGTACTTGTTCAGAGTGTCTCTGGATCTTGTTGTACCCATACACAATCTAGATGATTTCCTGCTGCATCCCAGTGCAGTCTCTTTTTTGGAAACTAATACTACCAAAGTTAGTGGGACTTCCAAACAGATTTAGCCTACAGTTGGGGAACACACAACCCAGGGTAACATGTTGCAAATTATTTTTTGTTTCCCACAGCTCCTAGCATCTTTCGCCACAAAGTTGGAGAACAATCCAAGAACACCTGCCAAATGCAACAACCCGCTATTTTTCTTCAAGGGACTAAACTCCCCCCACCCCAAAAACCTGGTGCATTCATCCTCCAAGCCAGGTTACAGGGTTTAAAACCTCCCAATTTTTCCCATCTTCACTGGGGAAAAAAGAGTACGAAAAAAAAAAAAACCCATAGTCCTGCTATAATATATCTGCTGGATTGATTTTCCTGAATATCTCTTGGCAGCTTCCAATTAGTGCTACTTATGAGACTATTCACTGCCCATTGAGGCCATCTCAAAGCAGAAAAAAACCCACAGATTTGTCACAATATTTTTAGGATAATTACTAATTCCAGCCCATTCCCAAAATAAATACAGTTACCACCACACTGGGACCATTGTAAATCAGGGTCATTGTAAATTGTCCAGTCATATGACTGGACCCAACTTTTACAACCATTTTTACTATGGTTATTAATAGCAATAGCACTTAGACTTATATACCACTTTACAGCGCTTTTACAGCCCTCTCTAAGTGGTTTATAGAGTCAGCCTATTGTCCCCCAACAATCTGGGTCCTCATTTTACCCACCTCGGAAGGATGGAAGGTTGAGTCAACCTTGAGCCTGGTGGGATTCTGCTTGCCAAACTGCAAGCAGACGGTAGTCAGCAGAAGTGGCCTGCAGTAC
Source organism: Pseudonaja textilis (assembly GCF_900518735.1). Next base: position 13,667,740 of record NW_020769330.1, on the reverse strand, counting down.
TGCACTGTAATCACTGTGCCACTGAGTGAATCACATGGTCCTTAAGTGGATCCAACCTCCTTGATAAACTTTTTTGTTTTGTCAGCAATTAGCTGGGAAACTTGCAAATTACAGTTGGGTGACTGGAGGAAGCTGCAACCAGTTGCAAACATCAGCTGTTTGCCAAGTGCCCAAATTGCAAGCATGTGACCACGTGGTGTGTGTGCCACCATTGTAAACGTGGTCACCAGAGCATCTTCCAGCTGTTATGATTCTTTTTAAAACTGAGATAGAAAGACTGAAGCAAGACACGCTGATATATTCCCAGGTGCCTTGGAGAAAGTCACACAGAAGCTTAGGAATGTCCTCTTATACCAGACTACAGGACATGGAATAATGGCCTTCTATAACATAAAGGCAGATTTTGAATGAATATGAGGGGAAAAATAGTCTAATACTGTAATAATAGCAGTGTAACAGGTTCCAGGTACCAAGGGAAGTGATGACTTCTTCATTGGGTATATTCGGATGGCTGCCAGATGCTTTATTTTAAATCTGCTACTGAGCAAAGAGTTGAACTCCGTGCCCTAAATAGCAAATTCTAACTCTAGGAATCTATGAGGAAAGCACCCAAACACCAGAATAACAGAGTTGGAAGGGACCTTGGAGGTCTTCTAGTCCAACCCTTGCTCAAGCAAGACACCCTATCCTATTTCAGACTAATGGCTGTCCAATCTCTTCTTAAAAACCTCCAGTAAGGGAGCATCCACAACTTCTAGAGGCAAGCCATTCCACTGATCAATTGTTCTAGTTGTCAAGAAATGTCTCCTTACGTCTAGGTTGATTCTCTCTCTTTGGTTAGTTTCCATCCATTGCTTCTTGTTATACCCTCACATGCTTAACCGCTTCTTCCTTGTTGCAACACCTCAAATATTGAACGACTGCTATCATGTCACCTTAGTTCTTTTCACCAGACTAGACATACCAAATTTCTGAAACTATTTTTCATATGTTTTAGCCTCCAGGCCTATAATCCTCCATGGGGCTCTTTGAGAGCCCAGAAAAATGGTGTGATGACCCGGAGTGTAACACAAACATAAAATCCAAAACGTAAATAAATGTCCTTTAATGCCTGCAGCTTGGCCCCGCTGTTCAATAATTCTCAGTCGGAGATAAGACTTATTCAAAAATAGTCTTCAAATGAATTCAGTCCAAACTTAATGAGTAGATAGAGGTGAAAACAAAGTGCAATGAAAAAAATTCCACAACGGACCAAGGTAAGTAATTACCAACTGCAAGGAGATAACAAGGCCCAGTCTGTTGGAAGGACACCAACCAAGATAACTTCAGCCCAAAATAAAACATGCTTTGCTTCTGGCAATGCTGTGTTTTAACCATCTCGCTTATATACTATTCTCCCCAGCTGCAACCATTGAGGAGGATCATGGCCGCTTCTTCTCTCGTAAGCCAAGTTGTTTCCTTCTCTGTTCCTCACTGCCTGTCCTAGGATGCAGAAGGGATGGGCCTGGTTCTTCCTCTGACTGCCCAGCCAGCCTCTGCCCTTCCCCAGCCTCCTCCACAACCTTGGAGCCACACCTCCACTCCCTGTCAGCTGTTCCTCCTCTCCCTCAGAGGCGACTCTAACAAGGGCATGACATATTGATTGACAAATAGATTAAACAAACACACACACAATTCTCCACCCACCCACCCACCCACTCCATTTTTTTAAAGACATCTCCCTTTCTTTGCGGGGGCAGGGGATGGTCGTCCTGTAATATGCTTTCATGTCATACAATTAGACAACTTCCCATACAAGAAGTACAATTCCCATTATTTCCAATCAGCTATCTTCTGATCATGCTGGCTGGAAGATGACCCCACTAAATTGTGCAAGTTCTCTAGGCCATGAAGTTCTCTAGATTTCTCATAATTTCTAAACTTCTTGTACAGGATTTCAAAAGAACAGATAATTACCAACCCTGGAACAGCAGAAGAAGACTTTAAACTGAGGAGAGTTCTGGGACAGAGAATGCATTACAAGCCCCCTTTGATATTCCAAAAGGGGAGTTAGCCTCCACCATTAAAACCAGCTTCAATCTTAGTTGCCCATGTCTGCTTGACTTCTTCTGTCAAGACTTTTGGGTCCAAGTGCTTGTCCCTCACTGCTTACCCTTATGGCTACTTGAATCTGCTTATCAGACCACATTCTGATGTTACAGGTCACAAGGGGCTACCAAGTGGAAACCAAACAACTTTATAAATACATCAGCATCATAAACAAGAGATGATCACCTGTGGTTCATTCTATAGGAAGAGGCTCCTGCACAAACTCTGCGTTTCTCACAGCCACATCTGCCACTCACCACACAGGCACACATAACTACGTGAAAAGACCGCATCAACAGTTATGCCTTCCTCTTTAGCCGTCCTCCTCCGTTGCAAGCAACTAGAACCACATCTTTTGCAAGCACGCTGGAGCCTTCATTTCTAAAAGGAAGTGTGTGGTTTGTTTAACCAGTGCTGTGCTTACAAGATAGGCTGAACTTCCCCAAAGTCTCATTTTGAGGGTCAGCTGTTGTCAGCTCTGAAGCTGCAGTTCCTTCTGAGTAGACTTTTCACACTGTGGGACAGCTGTATCCCGGTAAAGAAAGAGAGAGAATAAAAAATTGAAAGGAGAAGGGCACAATGGTTGACATCTGAAGACAAGGTAAGGAACAATCTCACCCATTTCCAGGTAGAAAGATTTCCCCTCTGCTCATAACACAAAGGACTCTGGGTTAGTCCAAGACATTGGAAAAGATTTATCTCTAAAAAGAGTTCAGGGTTTAAGTAATCATTTGCCATTTTGCAAACATTTTTTGTATCTGAGGTACTTAGGTAGATGGTCCGACTCATCAAAAGCAACCAGAGATGTGGGAATGTGTTTTGCTTCTTCATCCAAATGGGTTCCACAGATGAAGAGAACAGAATTCTGTTCCATCTCCATCGTTCCTTCTAGTCCTCACTTGTTCATAGGTTAAAGGAAAAAGGATTACAACACTTGACAGCAGAAAAGGAAGGCAGCTACCTTCATGCCTCTTTTCATTGTGGACACAAAGAGATGCTACCTCCAGATACTTGCCTACATTGACACATCAACTACGGGAAGGCCACAGAAGCTTCTTGGACCACCTGTTCCTCTTCTGACTGCTAGGATCTGTTTACCCACCCTCCTGGATCAAACAGGCAGCATCCACAGAGGAGACATCAAGCACAAAATTGTTACCTTGCTTGGTGTTCTCCCATTGGAAGATGATTAGATTGGATTCAGAGGACAAGAGCTCTGTAGTGTGGAAGATCCCCTCAGGAAACTTCACTTGGAAGAGGAGCATTGTCTTTGTAGACAAAGTCAAGAAAGAAGCAGTGATAGAAATAGTAAAGAGAAAACAAAGAAACTTTGGTTATAGTATTCAACTAGAGAAATGGGAAACACTGTGGACTAAAAATTACAAATTAACAATGTCCGCTGCCAATAAAGAAAATCTTCATAAAATCTTCATGTTTTACTGTTGGCATCTAGCACCAGCAAGATTGGCAAAAAAATTACCCAAATTTGACTCCGAAATGCTGGAAATGTATGCACAAACAAGGTACCTTCTTTCATATGTGGTGGTCATGCCCCAAAGCAAGAAAATATTGGAATAAAATAAGGAATTGATTGCAGGAAATTATTGGTGTCCGAATTGAGCTTAAACCTGAAATGTTTCTATTAGGGATAATTAGAGGAGTATTTGTCAAAGGAGCTAAATATATTATAATACATATATTGACAGCGACAAGAATGGCCTATGCACAGAATTGGAAACTAGATAGTACCTCCTCCGAAAGTATGATAATAAAGAAAGTAATGGATTGTGCAGAGAGGGTCAAACTTACATTGGAATTGCAAGATAGAGAAGATATGGAACACTATACAGTCTGGGAAAAGTGGTATAATTAGTTAGAAACTAGAAACAAAAATTAATGTAAATATGTATGTTGACCAAATTGGAAATGTCGATGTCACAGTGCTGAGAAGATTGTATATGGGTTTTTTTTAAATGTGGAAAACTACAATAAAAATTATTATTTTAAAAAAAGAAATAATAGAGAAGATGGACTTGCTTGGAGGAAGGAAGACTATGTTGAATAACAGGATAACAAAGTTGGAAGGGACCTTGGAGGTCTTCTAGTCCAACCCACTGCTCAGGCAGGAAACCTTATAACATTTCAGACAAATGGTTGTCCAATCTCTTCTTAAAACCCTCCCATGTTGGAATATCCACAACTTCTGGAGCCAAGGCAACTTTCAAAGGCCTACCCAAATATGCCTTAGATAGTTGACCTCTATGTTAACTGAGAACCAGCTTGGTCAAGTGGTCAAGACATCAGGTTAGAAATTGTGCCTTCTAGTGCCTTCTAGTTCTTTCACAAGCATAAAGTCAGCTGGGTTGACCTTGGGCCAGCCACTTCCTCTCAGCCCTAGGAAGGAGGCAATGGCAAACCACTTCTGAAACCTGGCCAAGAAACTGCAAGGAATTGTTTGGGAAGTCACCAGAGGTCCTCAGTGATTTGAAGGCATCTCCAAAAGAAATGTTTATTAGGTTTGGACTGGATGGAAAATTTCATGCATAATTTGTCCCTAACTCAGGGCAGAAAATATTGGGCGTGGAACGGCTTCTGTTTCAGAGGCAGAAAGCAAGACAAACACCCACTCACCCTTCGTATTACCTTTTATCAAATTTTAAAATTATCTCATGGGAAAAAAAAAACCCAGCCCCTGTCAAACCTACTTCTCAGAAGCAAAATCAGGGTGAAATTTGCAGACATCATGAACCTCCAAATTATCTTTTGAATTGCCTTCCACACTGTTTTTGGGCTACTTCGGTGGGAATTCACTGACGTTGTGGGGAAAATGAGCCCAAATGTATTACTGATCTGATGTTAGAACTGATTCATATGTAGTTTAACACCTATCGGTGTGAAGGAGCCGGAAAACACACCCAAATAGAAAAGTGAGTGTGTTCATTTCCGTTTCAAAGCTAAATTAAGAAACGCTTCAATAAATCTTTAAAACCAAATAAACACACACCTCTCTTAGCAAGTATCCATCCAGGATTCCAGACCGAAAGACTTTAGAGACAATTTCATTCCACAGTCTTGACTTTTAGAGATTTTCTTTCTTTTTTTTTGTCCTCCCTCCTATTTCCACAAGAAAAGGAGGTCAATATTAAACTTCGTTGTTTTTTTTTTCTTTACTGCAACATACTTTGGATTAACCCTGCTCAGACTTTTAAAAGAAATATTAAATGGAAAGAGAAGAGATGGAGAGGACAAACTAAGTGAGCTTATTCATTTAGAAATACAGCTGTTCTTGGGAACTCTTCGCAATTTTAAAATATATGGAATTGGACAAGCAGTTTTGATTTGTGTTGAAAGCTCCTGCAGGATTCTAGGCACTTGATCTATTTCGTGGGTTTCTCAGAGATCATAGAATTCTAGAGTTGGAAGAAGACCATTTGGATGATCAAGTTTAATTCCCTGCTTAGTATAGAACTCCAGATTAAAGCATCTCCTATAAATACTTCAAAAGTCCTGGCTCAAAAACAGCAAAGGTGATCTCATTTATTCCTTAAACGGTTGATTTCCACCTGCTTTTATTTAGATTTTCCCCTCTATCATTTCATCAGAATTCTTCCTGTATCAAGACCAATATTTCCTCTCCTTCAAACTGGAAAAATAGAGCATAGACGTTGATTATTATTTTTTTAGGTCTCCCTCAAGATTTATCTCTTCTAGGTGTATTATACAGGTGTCTTATAGTTGTGAAGGGGCTCTTGGTCAAAACAGATTTTTTACAAAAGTTGGCATATGGAAAATGCATTCATGATTATTCAGGTTGTTGGAATATCACAATTGAGAGCCAGTTGGTGTAGTAGTTAAGGTATCAGGTAGAAGTGGGAGAACTTGGGTTCTATTTTCACTTTGGACACAAGGTTAGCCAGGTGATCTTGTACCAGTCACTCTCCCTTAGTCCTAAGAAAGAAGTAGTGGCAAACTATTCTGAAAAGCCTTGCCAAAAAAACAGCAGTCTCTGACAATCAGACGTGATTGAACAAAAGAAAAAAGAAAGATTACAATTGTTTTGTAAATTTGAACACTCCAGTGTCTACATATGTATAGAATAGAATAGAACAGAATAGAATAGAATAGAATAGAATAGAATAGAATAGAATAAACAGAGTTGGAAGGGACCTTGGAGGTCTTCTAGTCCAATCCCTGTAGATAAATATTGGACCACAAGTTCTCATCAAGCTTTCTATTTATCCTACAAAATAATAAATATCTTATTCAAATGCCAAGTTTGAAAAACCTATCTTCAAAAAAAAATCTGATGTGATTTCATACAACGGTTCGTTATTGTCACCATTGTGATAACTTGACAAAAATCATGAGACTTTCAACCTAGACATCTTTATGCAAAGTGACAAATATTGTCCATTTAGATATACTTTCCTCATCCTTCCAGAAGTTGCTATTTTCGTGTGACAAGAGAACCTTTGGGTTTGAACTTTTCATACTTGTTTTTCCTAGTTCTGGGGGAAAAAAATCACTTGGAAGGAAGAGAAAAACAATGGGGAATGCTATCAAAATACTGAAAACAGCACCTGAAGTGAAGAGTACACCTTGGCAATCAGGTAGGTGATTTTTTTAAAAAAAGAAATTTAATGAGGAGGACATAGGAAGGAAGAACAAATACAGAAATGGAATGATAACTAGAAACATATTCCTGTAGACAGCTATCCTACAACTTCCCATGACATCATAGTTGGCATCAATGCTTGGTAGGTCACCACATGTTGGGGTCCCAGTGGCCAAACGTTGGCCTCTGCCCCAAAGTCCCTTTCAGCTGGTGTTTCAGACTCTCACATGATAGAAAGCTGTTATTTTAATTCTGCACAATTCCTTTCTGTGCGGTTCTCTTTTTCTACCAAACAGGCCTGTTTTAGGTTGACTTGCTCAAATGAGGGTTCTTCTGAGAAATGGCTTCCTTTTTTTATTGGGGAAGAAAGAGAAAGCACCAAGGCTCTCTTTTCTCCTTCCAGTTTGAACTGGTTTTATGCCGTATTCCCCCAGTCTGCCTATTGTTCTTTTGACTTGTATTTACCAGGCTTAACTTTCAACTTGACAGCCAACCAAGCTTTGTAGATTTTTCTCTACATCTGTGGCCCACCGGATCCCAACAATTTACCTCAAGCACAGGTAGACCTTAAAAAAAGAGACTTAGGACCATTTTTCACACTTATGACCCCACAGTCTCATGATCAAAATTCAGATGCTTTGCAACTGCCTCATATTTATGATGGTTGCTGCGTCCTGGGGTCATGTGATCACCTTTTGTGATCTTCTGACAAGAAAGGGCAATGGCGAAGCCAGATTCACTTAACAACTGTGTTACTAACTTAACTGCAGTAACTCACTTAATATGTCAGCTTTGGAAGCCATATTCCATGCTGCCACATAGCCTGAGAAAGTGGGATGGCGGGTTGATTTCAACTGAGTAGCTCTAAGCAGACAAAATAAAATTCTTTTGTTAGTCCAAGGTCATTGAGTCCAATGGCGCAGGATGAAATAAGGATCGTACTTTTGGATGGATCGTGATTGGGCCATGTGATGTGGCCAAGGGGGGATGGATTTATAGTTTGGAAAATTGTGGGAAGCCTGAAAATCTTTTAGATTCGGGACCCACAGAAGTGCCAGGTGCTATTCTAATAAAGGTACTTTCGAGATATGTTTGTCTCAAAGTTACTGATTGGAATGGAGGTTTGCTGGAATGCTGACATAATAACTGGGGCAAGAAAGGTTGTAAAACTCATTTTACGACTCTCTGAGCAACAAAAATGTATGGATGAATTGTGGCCATAATTCAAAGACTCCCTGTATTTTCTTTTTCACAGCTATGCCTAAAAATTCCCCCTGAATTAGGTGCACCCCTCCTGTTTCAATTCTCTTACTGGAATTCAAGTTTAGGTCACCTACCCCTTGGGGGATAACCGATTTAGCAACTTCAGTGGTTCTTTGTTTAAATATCTCATTTTTATGCTTCATTTCATTGTATTTTATTGCTTTCTTTCACCAAAAGGTATTGCTAGTTATGTTAACCCTTTAGCTGAATGGAAGGGAAGAATATAAAAATGAATGAATGGAAAGGTTAATGAATAAGAGGATGCTGTTTTTATTTTTTTGACTCAAATGGCGAGGAGTCAAAAATGAAGTCAGGCTAAATGACAATTTAACTTTGTTCTTTCCAGTTCTTTTAATCTTGATGAAAATTCATACCTCTTTGTGTGAATGTTTCCTTAAATGGCTGCTCCATCACTAGATGTTATCTGAACTAACTTATCTGAAATAAGATAGGTTCTCCTGCTTGAGCAGGGGGCTGGACTAGAAGACCTCCAAGGTCCCTTCCAACTCATTCATTCTATTCTATTCTAAATGTAAGCACATTTGAAAGAAGTTTTCGAATATTATAAACTTGTGCCCTTTCTAATACAGGTAGTCCTCAACTTATGACTGCAATTGAGCCCAACATTTCTGTTGCTAAGTGAGACATTTGTTTTGTCCCATTTTATTACTTTTCTCGCCACGTTTGTTAAGTGAATCTGGTTTCCCCGTTCACTTTGCTTGTCAGGAGGTCACAAAAAGGGATCACATGATCCTGGGAATACCGCAACTGTCATAAATGTGAGTCAAGTTGTCAAGCATCTGAATGTAAATCATGTGACCCTGGGGAATGCTGTAATGGCCGTAAGTGTGAAAAAATGGTCATTAGTCACTTTTTTTCAGTGCCATTGTAACCTTGAATGGTCACTAAGTGAACCATTGTAAGTTGAGGACTACCTGCACTGCACATCTTTATGTACAAATTCCCCATAAACTAAAGATTTGGTTATTCGATTTTTAAATCGTACTTAAAATGTACAAAAATGCAAAAATTTCGGTTTGCATGAAAAAGTAGAACATTTCTTGGAATGAATTATGGGGCCCGCTTATTTTCCCCTCCTCGCTCATTTTCCACTAGTTAAAACTACATCGACTTTGTATCTTGACTGCAGCTATTTATCAGTTCATCATTTTACGTTCTAACACTAAAGACTTTTTTTTAAAAAAAAATCAACACTAAAGTCTGTTGATACTTGATAAGACCAATAGATTGTTCTTTTAAAATATGTGTTTGGTCAAAAAGAACAAAGATTTCTTTATTTTATAGATTTCTAATGAGATTATCAGATCCAGGCTGTATTTAGCTTTCTTGGCTATTTAACTATTCAAGGCCAGATCGATACTTTCCTTGCTATCTTTCTTCTAACATCTCCATAAGTATCTAATCCATCTAAAAACCTGTTGTAGCTATTTTAGTTATGGATTGGTTATGAGATTCTACTTACACAATAGTGAGGGAAAACGGCACTGTCTTTTTCCACAAGTTTTAATTATTCACGGACATGGTGACCATTGCTTATCTTTTGTAGGAAAAGGACAGGAAGACAGGAAGAGTCAAGAGAGGAATTAGCCTGAAGTCATTACGTTCCCCTAAGCGATATAAATCCAAACCCTCTTGAATTCCGTAGATTCTTATCTAGTATCAATTTAGTGCTGTTAGTAGACAAGATTCTTGTGTGCAGGCTTCAGTAATAAATCAATTTTGTGTGGCCCTGATTATTCGTACCTGACATTTTTCTTGATTAAAATGTCAATGCCAACTTTCTTTCAACATGTAGCACTGTGGGAAGAGCCTCCCCCCTCTCCCCAGACTAAAATGTTCTACAGAATATTAAAAGGGGAGGAGTAGAATATTTGAGAAGAGGAGAAAAATCCCCTCAAAATAAAGACAGGAAGCAGGCCCCAATCTTTCTGCTCTAGGAAAACAGTCTCAAGCAGAAGCCTGAAGAGGTTAGGCTTTGTGAACAGATATTTTGTAAAGCCAGGCCACTCTATTCATAAACAAAGGGAATCTGAATAAGCAGCACAATAGACAAGGTGCTGAAACTGACATGATTAGCTCAAACAAACAAAACACCCAGGATTTGCATTTCCTCTTTTGCCTGTAGAGCCAGCCATGACCCCTACATGACCCCATAGTAATCTATCAACAGCCACTGAAATATTAAAAGACATAAACAGGCATCTCAATGACAAAGAACCTAAAATTGTATAAAAGCCCATCTATCCTCAACCCCAATTTGTCAGCCACCCCAGAAACATGCTGCTGTCACAGTTGTTTCTGGCTACCAAATAAATGGAGACCTTCTTTCCAACCGCAGCTGCCTTCAGTTCATTTCTCCTGCGTCTTTCTCGCAGCTTGGAATAAGAACCAGACCAGATTTTATTTCCAACAGCACCTTTCAAATTGCTTCTTCTGCCTTTTACACTTTTCTTGTTTCAGTCAAGGACGAAGATGTTAATAGCCAATTCAGTTCTCCGATAGATTATTCCTGTGTATATGCAAAACTCATCAATCAAGAGTCTTCAACGCATCCTGAAGTTGGATCACTACAAAATACTATTTATGGGGGAAATATTAGTGGGTAAGACTCAAGAGAATTGAAGAAAGACAGAGCAAATTTAGACATTGCAAAGAACCAAACATTTATTCCCTGAGACTATTTCCTGCAAAGAGGTGGGAGAAATGACTATAACTGGGTTGAACTATGACTTAAGGCTGGTTATATTGTCACTTACCAATAAAGCCTCAATTCTTAGCCCTTAATTGGGGTGGGGGCATCTTCTCTAGAACTTCAGGAGACAGCCAAATGTCCCTGAGTAATCTACAAGCAGGAGATCTTGCTTGCCAAGTTCTTATGATACTTCTGAGACAGGACAGGTCCCATCTATGGAGCACTTGTATCTCCATCTGGTCTACTACAAGTTAGGCTGAGAGTTCTTCCAACCCTACTCAGATTTTTCAGCAAGGATAACCAAGCATGAAATTCAAAGATCTGTTAGCAAAGCATTGATCTCAATTCTTGTCTCACCTTATCTCTACAAAGGAAGTCAGTGCTATAATTCTATTTTTTTCTCTCTATAGGATTCTTTCTTTGGCTTCCTCCTCTCTTTCTTTCTTTTCCTTTCCTTCCTTCTTTTTTTCTTTCTTTGTTTCTCAAACTAGAAGGTTTTGATTTAACAGCTTCCCTGAATGAGAAGATGATCTTGATTTTTCTGCCTTATATAGTTTCTTACATGGTTTTCTTTTCTTATACGGTTTTCTGCCTTCTTCTACTTTTTCATGTCCTGGGGCACTGTTTTTAAATCTAAATTTAATCTCACACCCTTAGCAGGACAACAATATACTGTTTAAACAATATGATAAAATCAGTTTGCTATCTTGCGTCTGTAAACGTACAGCTCAAGACACCATTCTCTACAAAAGCAGTCTCTTTTGATGCAACCTAATGACATTTACTATTCTAAGTAGTTGCAAAGAAACAAGAACACAAATTAGCCTAATGAATACTAGTTGCTGGGAGATCACAGTAACAAGAGGACAATTCCCACTGATCCTTCCTTGTGAGGTTCTTGAACGCATCTGGGTGGCCACCGTAATTCACAAACACTGAATAGCTGCCTCCTCTAACATCTGGCACGTCAGGGACTTTAGGCTTTTATTTTGTAGAGATGTTAATCAGACTCAGGCAACTATACCTTACATTGTATTAACTGATTGATTGATTGATTCTGCAGGTCAGAGAAGTGATTTTCTTGCTGTACTCTATGACTATCCCACGCCGGATGAAAGACAGCCTATATTTCAAGTTGGGGAGAAACTACGCGTGATATCAGAGTAAGTATGCAAATTTCTTTTAGCTTATAAAAGTTGTGGCTACAGAGATTTTCAATCATCCGGGTCATGGCTGTCCCAAAGGTGCTTTTTCAACAGAATATTGGACTTTCTGGTTTTTCTTTGAAGATATTTCGCTTCTCCTCCAAGAAACTTCTTGGATGAGCTGAAGAAGCTTCTTGGAGGAGAAGCAAAACGTCTTCAAAGAAAAACCAGAAAGTCCAATTGCCTCTTGGAAAAGCACCTTGGGGATTACAAAAGTTGTGTTTTCATTTGTATTTTTTTATGTGGTTTGGGTACATTGTGTCAATGTTATATATTTTAGAGCAGATGTTATCTTTAGATAAATAGATTTCTAACCGTTTAAAGTTTTCTTAAACTTTAAGAAAGCCCCCCCCTCCATCTCCACCAAGAACAGGGGGTAAGAATCCTTCACTCATTCAATTGCAATAAAGGTTAAGAATTTTGTAAATTCAATTTTAATATTCTTCCATATCATTTTAATATCATTAAAGGTAAATTTTATTCCACTTTTGTTATTTGCCTATAAACATAAAAAAAAATAATTTGAATGGCTATTTTTTCTGAACTCAAAAATTACAGCAGCATAATTTCTCATATAATTTGATAGGTGTTTAGAGAGATGGGCAGGAGAGAGCAATATTTTTTTGTGGTGAGAAGTTATTGCAAAAGTATTTTCCTACTTTATCTCTGACTGATTTGATTTGTTTATTTATTTATTTGTTTTCTCATGTTTATGTAATGTGTATTGGAGATGGGACCCTTTCTGAGTTGTATGCAACAAAAAATTCATTTTAATGTGTGCCGATGGTGTACATTTAAAGTGACAATAATGTTATTCTAAGTTCTAAGAGATTGGTGGGAACTTGACAAAAATAGACAAATCAGGCAACCATTCACAACCGATCACAGCACCTCACAATCACGTGACTATGATTTGCAACACTTTTTGCCAGTTTACAGCAAAAAAATGCTCATTCAGGAAAATGGATTCAGATTTATATACTGTGTGGTTCATTTAGCAAGTGCTGTAAAAATCGTCAGAAAATCCACTCTGGTCAATTTGCTGTCATGTCTTACAACTAAAATTCCACACCAATTATAGTTGTAATTTGTAGAATATCTGTATGGGCCACAGAAGACACCTGAAGAAGATACCTGAAGCAAGAATAATTGATGGAAACAGAAAAGTAGGCCCAAATAATCCCTAGGTGTTTTGTTTTGTTTTTTAAAGGCATTAAACCATACATTGATGGAAAACCTACATAGATTCCTAGTCTCTAAATTACTGAAGGAAATTATTGCCTTTCCTAACATCATGAGTGACAATCAATATACGTTATTTCCAACCAATGTTCCTCCTCTTTCTTTCTACCTTAAAAAAACAAAACAAAACCTTGAAGTTGAAAGAGTCAGCTTTTTGTGTGTGCAAATAGGAAACAACCCATCGTCACCCTTGTGTAAATTGCCAAGAGTATAGCTATTTGCCTCCACTCGGGTGTTTCAAACCAGGTGATCAGGCGTGCTGAGGGTGGACATTTTTAAAACCAAGCCAAAAATAAACATTTTTCTTGCAATGTACTTTTTCGTGTACCAGTCAAGCCTTTGAGCTCACAACTGACGAGTGTGACAGTCGAGACTGGATGGAACTTTCTTCTTCCTGTTATGACACTGCTGGGCATGCATACAAATGTGCAAAGAGTTGTGGATCCTTTTAATTGTAGGGCACCTAAAGGGCAAATAATTGTTTTCTATGAGGAAATTATATAGAAATGGGGTCCATCGACGTTTAAATGGTTGCACTTAAAATTTTATGGTGGCATTACGGGTCAAAACATTCAAACTAGCCCACGGTTTTGGAATCTGCTAAAATTAGCATGTTCCTTCTGTGAATACCTTTCTTTAAATCAGAGCCTAAACATGATGTTTATATATCCTTTCTGAGGTAAAGTGGATTGCTTTCTGTCAGGCATGGAAATCATATTAGGCAACAAATTATGAATATTTCCAATTTATCTGACATTTCAGTTTAGACCCTTTCACCAATTTGTTTCTGAGATAATTATGTCAGCCTTGGAAGCCATTTTTTAATTGAAAGTTTCGAGACTGCCATAGTTAGTGCATTTGGGAGGGGGGATTTCATAGTGAGGTAGAAGATTAGACACAACAACATTCTTTCTCAGAGCGTCAAGGACATGTTGCCCTGCACCTGGAGGGGAGTGACTGGAGGGATATCTCCAGTTGGGATGAAGATTAGGTTGGGCCATGTGATGGACTGATGGGTGCAGGGGATGGATGTATTTATTTTCTTTTGGGAAGGGAAAACCTGGAACTCTCAGATTCTGGTTTTCCCAGATGTGCCAATATGAGAACTCTAATAAAATGGAACTTTGAGGGAACGTTTGTCTCAGAGTTTATTGGTTGGGAGTTGGTTAGTTGGAATGCTGACAATTTATAGAACTTGACTTATGACAGTTCACTTACTGATCATTCAAAGTTACAACATCACTGAAAATAAGAGACTTATGACCGTTTTTCACACAACCGTTGTACCATGCTCCATGGTCACGTGATTGGCATTTGGATGCTTGATTTGACTCGCATTTTTCTGGTCATTAATATTTTTTGTTATAAGATAAAATAAGATACAAAATACAAAAGGAAAATAATGGGGTGAAAGTGGGGGAGAAACATGAGGAAGGATTAGGAAATAGAAAAAAAAGTATTGACTTCCAACTCTCTCTTGTTGCAATAAAATAGGGAATTTTGTCAACTCATAAAACATACTGGCAGTGCCAGTATGTTGCCTCTAATAAATCCTTTGGAGTTTTTTGAAGTTTAGCTCGAGAATCATGATTTAATTAGAGCGATTGCTGGAATCCTGACAGCATTAACATCAAATCACAGCTTTTTGCTTTTTCATAATAATACCGTATAAACTTGCCATTTCTATAAGGATCTATCAATCTAATTGGTAAAACCCAAAACGAAAGTTTCATTCCTTTCCACTTCAAGCACAAAGTTCAGAAGTACTCTCCATGTGGAAACAAAAGTATTTATATTGATAACTGACTCACATTTATGACGGACTCGGCATCCCAGAGTCATATGATCTCCTTTTGTGACCTTCTGAAGAACAAAGTCAATGTTACCAATTTAAAGCCTCAGCGATTCACTTAACCAACGTGGCAAGAAAAGTTTGCAAAATGGGGCAAAAACTCAATGGACAAATTTCTCACTTAACAACATCAATGTTGGGCTCCGTTGTGGTCATAAGTTGAGGATTACCTATAAAGCATGGAAAACTAACAAAAACTCCTTGATTTTCTCTCATAAATACTGTGAGTCTTGGTCATTTTAAGGTAGCTGGACAAGTTTTCCAGAAAAACAAAACAAAACCACAAATCACAAGATATATTCTACTTCTAGTTTCTGGGTCCTTCAAAATCCTTTCTAACTTGCTATATCTAATACTACACATCATAACAGCAGTGAGAATGGTATATGCCCCCCCAAAAAACAGAGACACCCCCTTGGAAGGAGAAATAATAAAGAAAATACTAGTTTATGCAGAAAGGGACAGACTGACGTTAGAACTTAAAAATAAAGGAGAGGCAGAATATCATGATGTATGGAATATAATGGTTGGAATTGAGAAGAAGGAGTTGGAACAGAAAATAACAAATGCACAATTTAATTTGATGTTATCTGGAGCATAGTGGATAAAATGGTTGTATAAATTTAGCAACATATGAGGTTTTATGCTGTAAAAATAAATGTACATACTGGATAGAATAATGGTATAAAATTTGCAATGTATGATTAGTGTAATGTTATTTGTTTTATATTTTAGTGTGAATGGCAGAGACAATGCCAGGACAATCACACTGTGTTCAATATTTTAATATGTAATAATAAAATTTTTGAAATGAAAAAAAAAACCCTTTCGCACTCTATGAAAGCACAAAGGACCCCACTTTTCAATCCTGAGCTGCAAATATTCTCTATTACTAAGACCAATTCTAATTCTGGCTTGTTTTCACCATGCCTTTGACAGCAGCTTCCTCTTTTCACTTTTATAGCGAGGGTATCTGGTGGAAAGCTTGCTCCCTGACTACAGGAAAAGAAAATTATATTCCTGGAAATTGTGTTGCCAGAGTTTACCACGGGTAAGGGATTTCCTTGTGCATATATCTATGCTTACACGGGCTAATAAACAGATCATCAGAGTTGGAAGGGACCTTGTAGGTCATCTAGTCCACCATCACCCCGCCCAAGTGGGAGACTTAACACCGTTTCTGACAAATGGCAGTCCAATCTCCTCTTGAAAGTTTCAAGTGATGAAGCTCCCACAACTTCCAAGGGCAAGCTGTTCCATTTGTTCTCACTGTCAGAAAGTTTCTCCTTATTTCCAGGTTGAAGCTCTCCTTGTTCAGTTTCCATCCATTATAGTCTGGCCTACAGGTGGTTTAGAAAATAGCTTGGCCCCTTCCACCTCTCTGTGGCAGCCCCTCAAATATTGGAAGACCGCTATCCTGTCTCCCCTGGTCCTTCTCTTCACTAGACTAGCCATGCCCAGTTCTGTAACCGTTCTTCATATGTTTTAGTCGCCAGTCCCCTAATCCACACTGTAAAAATGCATCCACACTGTTGAAAATGCCCATTTCTGCACTCATATTTAATCAGTTACATTTTCCACTCTCTAACAACTAGTGATCAGCAACTGGCGGGGAAATCCAGATGTGTACAAATTAGAATATTTCCCGAGACACCTTAGTTGAACTTCCTGAGCCTGTTGTGCACTTTGCTGAGCAAAATTATCTTCTCTTTTGTTCCCCCCTGTATAAACCTGACCTATTTCTTTTTCACTTTTCCTGTAGCTGGTTATTTGAAGGCATCAGCAGAGGAAAAGCCGAAGAACTTCTTCTCCTTCCGAATAACAAAACGGGCTCTTTCATGATTAGAAAAAGCGAATCAACAAACGGTAAGCAAAAGGCGGTTAGGGAACCTTGGTCTATTTTCTCATAAACCAGAGGTGAGGAGTGAGCGACTCTTTCGATTGCTCATGGGTTGCAATCCCCAAACAACTGGCTAGACGACCTAGGGTAGATAGGAACTGAGTTCAGCATCTAAAGCAGTGTTTCTCCATTTTGGCAAGTTGGAAGATGTGTGGACTTCAACTCCCAGAATTCCCCAGCCAGCCTTGCTGAGAGTCCACACATCGTCAATCTGTCAAGGCTGAGAAATGTTGCGCTAGAGCAGGGGTGTCAAACTCACATCGTCACAGCTGTATCACATGATATATCGGGACTTTTTCCCCCTTCGCTGAACGGGGCATGGATGTGGCCAGCACATGACACATCCGGCCTGCGGGCCGAGAGTTCGGCAACCCTGCCCTAGAGTGTAGCAATAGCAATAGCATTTAGACTTATATACCACTCCACAGTGCTTTACAGCCCTCTCTAAGTGGTTTACAGAATCAGCATATTGCCCCCAACAATCTGAGTTTTCCTTTTACCCACCTTGGAAAGATGGAAGGCTGAGTCAACCTTGAGCCTGGTGAGATTCGATCTGCCAAATTGCAGGCAGCCAGCAGGCAGCAGAAGTAGCTTGCGGTACTGCACTCTAACCACTGCTCCACCAAGGTGTTTATATATATATGCATACATACATACATACATACATACATACATACATACATACATATATATATATATATATATATATATATATGGCATAGACAAATTCCTGAGACAAAATTCAGTGTAATTATCTTCTGTGTAAAACCCATAGAGGATTGCACTGGTCATCTCATCTTAACAAGTACAGCAATTGCATTGTTTGTAAATAATCTCGTACAGCAATGTTCTCCAAAGTGATACTCCTTCCCATCTTCAACTTCCAAAAGTTCTAATCAACATTAGAAGTTTAGTGCTGGTCCAGCTATCCAATCAGATTAGAGCTGGAAGGGACCTTGGAGGTCTTCTAGTCCAGCCCCCTGCTCAAACAGGAGAACCTATATCATTTCAGACAAGTGACTGTCCAGTTACTTTTTAAAAAACAGTGATGAAGCACCCACAACTTCAGAAGGCAAGTTGTTCCACTGGTTAATTGTTCTCACAGTTAGGAAGTTTCTCCTTAATTCCAGGTTGCGTCTCTCCTCGATTGGTTTCCACCCATTGTTTCTTGTCTAGCTAAAAGATACCAGGCTGATATTCCTATTTCTAGCTGGTGACGGCCAAGAGCATTTATTTCTGATCCATTTCATATAAAACATTAAACATAAATTGGCCGAGCCAGAATACCTATCTAGAAAAACAATATACTAACCCTAGATATCTCTTTTTCAGTCAGAGATATCTAGCTGCCAGAAAGGGTGAACGTGAGCATAACATAGAAAAAAGGAGAAACTGATGTTAAGAGGGAGTGAGGCTGGTGAGGAATTCTGGGAGTTGAAGTCCACACATCTTCAAGAAACATGGATCTAAATGGGGGTTCTTATTATAGCAACTTTTTTTTCCCCTCCAGGTTTTTATTCACTGTCAGTCCGGCATGTGAACGTGAAACATTACAGGATCTTCCGCTTGCCAAACAATTGGTATTACATCTCCCCTCGGCAAACATTTCAGTGTCTTGAGGACCTCGTAAGCCACTATTCTGGTAAGAGAAAGCTCCAGTCGCCTTCTTTTCCAAGATCAGAAATACAACTTGTCAAGTGATCCTGGCTAGGATTTATACTTTCTCTCCATGCAATGTTTGGTCCTATCTAGGATGTAGAAATGATTCATCCGTCCTCTTAAAGGTAAAGGCAAAGGTTCCCCTCGCACATGAGTACTAGTCGTTTCTGGCTCTTGGGGACGGTGTTCATCTCCGTTACAAAGCCGAAGAGCCAGCGCTGTCTGAACACGTCTCTGTGGTCATGTGGCCGGCATGACTAAACGCCGAAGGCGCACGGAACGCTGTTACCTTCCCACCAAAGTGGTCCCTATTTTTCTACTTGCATTTTTTACGTGCTTTCGAACTGCTAGGTTGGCAGAAGCTGAGACAAGTAAGGGGAGCTCACTCCATTATGCGGTGCTAAGGATTTGAACCACTGAACTGCCGACCTTTCTGATGGACAAGTTCAGCGTCTTAGCCACTGAGCCACCGTGTCCTTATAGTCAATCTAATGCGCTTGTAGCAAACAAATAAAGGTGTTCAATAATGTTGCAGGCAATATGGGGATGTGGGGTCCTTGGTGCTCTCTGAGCTTGGTTGTTTTCTTGCAGACGTTTCATTACCCAGCTCAGTAACATCATCTGTGCTAGAAGGGAATGGGGTTTGCTCTCTATTTATGTACAAGCAAACCCCATTCCCTTCTAGCACTGACATAAAAAAAAGAAAACTTGCTTTACTCTAATGTCACTTCCAGGCCTTGTGTGAAGTCATGGATTAAGAATAAGCCTGATGATTGACCTCGTAAAACATGCTTATGCCCACTATCATGGCTTAGCTTGTTGGCCAGGTTCATAGAACATTCTAAGGCAATAATATGATCCCCAAACTATCCATCATCAGGTTAGCAAATCTAGTGTGCTGTGTGAAGCCAACCACTATGTCAAAATGTATTGTAGTTTAAGGTATTGCATGCATCCTATTTATTCATGGCTATCAGTGGCAACATTTCAATGGAGCAGTGCAATTTCAGCTCATTACATTGTAGTCCCTGACTTGACACAATTCGTTTAACTACAGTTCAAAGCTACAACAGACTCAGAAAAAACATTTACAAATTGTAAAGCGGAAAAGCATTTCCACTGATGTGTTCCCTGAACACATATTAAGATGGTGCTATGGCAGTGATTTATTTATTATTAATCAAATTCATACAGCCATCTATCTCTCCAAAGTCTACTCCGCAACAGGCAAAACAATCGAAAGAAATCAATAAAAATTTAAAAAGCCACAATAATAAATACCAGAAAAAGTACAAACAGGACATAATTTTGTCTGCCTTGTTCTTATCATCTGAGATGACTGATGATAGTTTTAGCCTTGTCACACGCCATCTTAACTGCAAGAGGGATCTTGGAGTCCAAGTGGACAATCACTTAAATATGAGCCCGCAGTATATGGCTGCAGCCAAAAAAAGCCAACGCAATCCTAGGCTACATTAACAGAAGGATAGAATCAAGATCATGTGAAATTCTAGTACCCGCTTTACAAAGCCTTAGTAAGACCACACCTGGAATACTACATCCAGTTCTGGTCACCACAGTACACATACACACTCTGGAAAGTACGCAGAGAAGAGTAATAAGAAGGATTAGGCGGCTGGAGTCTAAAACATATGAAGAACAGTTACAGGAACAGGGTATGTCTGTTCTAATGAAAAGAAGGATTGGGCGGAATATGATAGCACTGTTCTAATATTTGAGAGGCGTCTACAAAGATGGGGGGGGGGGCTCAAACTATTTTCCAAAGCACCAAAAGGCAAGACGAGAAACAATGGATGGAAACTAACCAAGGAAAGAACCAACCTAGGAGAAATTTCCTTAACAATGAGAGCAATCAGCTAATGGAACAACTTGCCTTCAAATGTTGTGCGTACTCCATCACTTTCAAAAAGACACTAGACAATCATTTGCCTGAAATGACAAAGATTTTCCTGTTTGAGCAGGGGGTTGGAGTAGAGGACCTCTAAAGTCTCTTCCAACTCTTATGACTCTATGTTCTCATTAATGTGAATATCTCATGCATTTTCAATGGTGTGAAGCCACAACTTCCCTAACAACAACCAAGCCAACTTCTCACAAATCATGCTACCTGAAGATTCACATCAAAGAAGAGGAACCATGGTTTTACACCCAGTGATGGATAAATATCAGTACTCCGTGCTTGTATTTTAAACCGCTTCAGTGAGTTAGAAACACCAGTCGTCCAGTGATGTCATACTAACCTCTTTCTCCATCACTCATCTCAAAACATTTTGCTTTTTTTTTAAAATAAAAATAACCCCATTTAAAATAGAGGATGTGAAAGTGGAAGTCATATGAGAGCCAACAACTAATTTTAACCTCAACCTGTTTTGCACAGCGAGCTTTTTTCCATACTCACCCTAACAAACTCAGTACCTACATGGAGTTGATTCAAATGTGTACGTGAAACTGCCATTTGGAAATTGTTTGAAGCTTTGGATTATTTAAAAAAAAATTCAATGGAAACCATTTCCTCCTCTTTGCAGGTGTGCTTAAAATAAAATGAACATTAGGGAAAAGCAACAAAAACAGTCATCCTTTCGCATTGGAGGAGCTGCTAAAATTCTAGCAGTTAATCTTCAATGTTGCAGAGAATTTCACTGTGCACTTCAAAAACTCCAGAGGTTTTCCTGCAAGCCTATTCGAAAAAAAGGTCCAGTTCTAAAGCATACTGGGAAGCCTGGAGTTATTGTTCCTTCTTCGGGCCTGCTTATCATCTGCTTTATTTCCTACGTCTGCTTTTATTTTAAGTGCCCCTTCTGCTATTTTCAGTGGTGGATTTGACTTTAAACACAAAGAGTTTAAAATCTACATCTTGGAGGTCTTCTAAATCCACCCCTCCTGCTAAGCAGGAAACCTTGTAGCATTTCTGACGTGTAGCTGTCCAGTCTCTTTTTGAAAACTTCCAGTGATGGAGCCCCCATAACTTCTGAAGTCAAGCTGTTCCACTAGTTAATTGTCCTCCCTGTTAGGAAGTTTCTCCTTAATTCTAGGTTGCTTCTCTCCTTGATTAGTTTCCATCCCTTGTTTCTTGTCGCGGGGGTCGCCAACCTCTTGGACCTCAGGGACCACCAAACTCATAATTTTAAATCCTGCAGACCACTAATATGAATTTTGACTGACAGTGGCTTGTGACATTGGTGGGAGAGAGAGAGAGATCCAAACTAACCTCGGAGGGCTGGCAGTGATGTTCCCCCTCCTTCCCTCCCTCTGCCCCCCCCTCTCTCACACACACACAGAGGTTCCTCACACACCCCATTTCCTCCAAGGCAGCCACGTTCCTTCATGAACCTGCTTTTCAGCTCCGTTCTCAAGGGTGGGGGGAGAGAGAGAGAGTATCCTGCGAACCCAAATAAAGAATGATCTATCGGTAGGAAAACAGGGTGGGGGATTTTCCTGCAAACTGTTTTTGAGGATTTTCCCAGGGATTTTCCCAGGGTCTTTGCAGAAATTCTCCAGAATTTCTCTGCAGAAATTCCCCACCCTGTTTTCCTACCGATCAATTATTCTTTATTTGGGATTGCAGGATACCGCCTCCAGCTCTGTTCTCAGGGGGAAGAGAAAGAAAGAGAGAGATTTTTGGCTTCATACAAGGAAAGCAGCAGAAGCAGCAGAAGTCTTTCTTTCACTCTTCCAAACTCCGCCAAAATGAGTCTTGTGCCGGCGCAGCCTCTTGGAGCAGGAGGCCTTGCAGGGTCCCAAAGACTCATTTCTGGCAGAGTTTAGGGGAGAGAAAGAAAGACTTTTGCTGCTTTCCTTGCGTGTAGCCAAAAGCAGAAGAAGAAAGAAGCGGAAAGAAGCAGCCCGGTGGCCAGGCCAGGCGCGTGGGGTGAGTGGGGCAAGTTTCCCCCTCCGCTCTTTCCCCCCTCCCCTCACTACCTCATGTTGTTCTCAATGCAAGTGATGCAAGCCTTGTGTTCCCACGGGCCATGTGGGTGGCATAGCCTTGTGTTCCTGTGCAGCCTGGATTAATTGCTTTGGGGGGGGGGGTGACATTTCCCTGTGGACCACCCAAATTTTCTCATGGACCACCAGTGGTCCATGGCCCACCAGTTAGCAACCACTGCTTTGGAGAATAATTTGACCCCAAGTCCATTACCGCATGCCCGATGGTCACATGATTCAGATGCTTGACAACTGACTCACATTTATGATAGTTGATCCCCTTCTGTGACCTTCTGACAAGCAGGGACAGGCTGATTGCTAGAGGATTCTTTTTCCTTGTCTCAGCTGATCATCGGCTTTTTCTACAACCGGTTCGGTTAGCATACTGCCACTGTCTAACTCTGTAAAAACCATTTATAAAGCACTACGAAACAGCATACAAGTCTAAGTGCTATTGCTAACTGACCTCGGTTAATCTAAAAAAAAGTGGGCAGGAAACTAAGCAGGACTGAACCTAGATAATACTTTGTGGAGAGATATTCAGGGAAAGCCAAGGCTGCAAGCTAGATTGGGAAGTTAAAAAGAAAAACTCACTCTGAAGGAAGGAAGGAAGGAAATAATTTCCACAATGCTGTCAAGATACTGTAATTGCCTAGATGCATTGATGCCGTTACAGGAATTGACTTTAATTTTCAGAATATCCTGCAAAGGCAAGACTGGAACAACTTGCTAAAATTTTTGCAGCATTTTTAAAACATAGTTATATATGTCGGGAGGGGGCCACAATGGCTCAGTGGTTCAAGACCACTGACCAATGGCTCAGCAGGAAATCTGACAGCCTTTGTTCAAGAGCAAAACACCATGTGATGGGATGAGTGCCCATTACTTGCCTCAGTTCCTGCCCATCTAGCAGTTCAAAAGCATGTGACTGTGAGTAGATCAATAGGTACCACTTCAATGGGAAGGTTACAGTGTCCTATAGGCCTTGGTGCCTTGTCATGCTGGCCACATAATCATGGAAGCATCTTTGGACAAGGCTGGCTCCTTAGCTAAGAAAAAGAGATGAGCACCATTCCCAAGTTGGTCATGACTGAACGGGGAAACCATTACTTTTACCTTGATAGATAGATAGATAGATAGATAGATAGATAGATAGATAGATAGATAGATAGATAGATAGATAGATAGATAGATGGATGGGAATAGGAATAGGAATAGGAATAGGAATAGGAATAGGAATAGGAATAGGAATAGGAATAGAGTAGAGTAGAGTAGAGTAAAGTAGAGTAGAAAGAATTCTTTATTGGCCAAGTGTGATTGGACACCCAAGGAATTTGTCTTGGTGCAAATGCTCTCAGTGTACATAAAAGAAAAGATACATTCGTCAAGAGTCATCAGGTTCAATACTTAATAATAGTCATAGGGTACAATAAGCAATCAAATCATACCAGGAAACAGTCAATATAAATCATAAGGATACAAGCACCAAAGTTACAGTCCTACAGTCACAAGTGGGAGGGGATGGGTGATAAGGAGCAATGAGAAGATTAATAGTAATAGTAATGCAGACTTTGTGAATAGTTAGACAGTGTTGAGGGAATTATTTGTTTAGCTAGTTGTTCTGATGTGCAGTGCTCTATAGTGTCATTTTGAGGGTAGCAGTTGAAACAGTTTACGTGTGTTATGTGTGTGTGTGTGTATACATATATACATATTTGTTTTCTTAAGTATACATATATACATACATGCATGCATACATGCATACATACATATTGATTGTGCAGTCATTTGGAACATCAATGTATCAATGAATACCCTAAAATGAGGTCGATTGCATGCATTTTTGCCTTTGTTTTAATCTGCAGAGGTGTCTGATGGCCTGTGCTGTGTCCTCACAACTCCTTGCCTCACTCAACACACTGCTACCCACGAAGTAAGGACTCAAGAGCCCCCCGTGGTGATGCGCAACAAAACCTTCAAGTGGAATCATATGCAAAGGTACTCCTTGTTTAAGATAAGGCTCTTGATATATATTCTATCTCAAACTGAAAGTAAAGCAACAGTCTGAGAAGGACCAGCCCTAAATTCTCAATTTTTCAACGGAAATAAATTATTCGATTCAAGTAGCTCTTGACTTACAATCCCAGTTGGGCCCGAAATTTTTGTCGCTAAAAGTAGGACAGTTGTTAAATGACTTTTGCCCTATTTTATGACCTTTCTTGCCATAGTTGTTAAGTGAATCACTGCACTTGTTAAGGTAGTAACACGGTTGTAAAAAGAATCTGGCTTCCGCATTGATTTTGCATATCAGAAGATCACAAAAGGGGATCATATGATCCCTGAACACTGCAATCGTCATAAATACGAGTCGGTTGCCAAACATCTGAATTTTGACCATGGCCATGCTGCAAGGGTCGTAAGTATGAAAAATGGTCCTAAGACACTTTTTTCAGTGATGTAACTTCGAATGGTCACTAAACAAATGCTTGTAAGTTGAGGGCTACCTGTATAACAAAGGCAAGCTTGCTTACTACATTGTCTTCCACAATACCTTTGGAGCCAGTCAGGATATAAGTTGGGTGAGACAAACTGTGATAGCCAGTTTGGTGTTGTGGTGAAGGCATTAGGCTAGAAACTAAGAGGCTGTGAGCTCTAATCCTGCTCTGAGCACAAAGCCAGCTAGGTGTCTTTGAGCCAGTCACTCTTTCTTAGCCCTTAGGAAGGAGGCAATGGAAAACCTCTTCTGAAAAACCTTGCCAAGAAAACTGCAGGAACTTGTCCAGATAGCCTCCAAGAATCAGATGAGACTGAATGGAAGAAAAAAAGAATCTCAAATTGCACTGCAATTTGTTAACCAGGATAGATTGGGATCACACAGGTGTGCCCTTATCTACAGGCATAGCATGGTGGCTCATGTGATTAGGATGCTGGGTTAGCAAGCCCGCATTTGAGACCCAAATGGTTGCTATATGGCAGGGTTGAGCTCCCGTCCTTTGCTCCAGCTCTTGCTGGGGACATGAAGGGAGTCCTAACTGGGCTTCCCCATCTCCAGCAATGGTGATGTCACCGGCTAATCCTTTCAACCTAGAAGCACTTCAGTGCTTCTGACATGAGTCCTATGTTACCTACAGCCATAGACAGCTTCCCATTCAAAGGATCCTTTAAACTGCCATAATGGGAAGTTGTGGAATTTGCTTTTTTGTGACCCATTTATTTATCTGAGATCATGGAGAAGTAAGAAGGATTGCTCACCCCAAAGCAATGAATAGAAAATAGGGAAACAATTTGTAAATTAAAGCAAAGTATATTTGGAGGAAGCAAGCAATAGCAGACAACTGTTTTAACTCAAAGATGTATAAAGGCTACCTGCCATTCTATTACTTTTTTTCCACCAATCTAGTGACGCATTATACAAAATGGCTAAACTGCTAGTGAAATACTCCTATTTTGTACCCAGCATGAAAGCATGGGGTCCTTGGTGTTCTCTGAGCATGAATATTTTCTTGCAAATGTTTCATTACTCAACTGGGTATCATCATCAGTGCTGCAAGGGAATGGGGTCTGCTCTCTGTTTATATACAACTGGCTTGCCCTGAATTGGGAGGGAGTGTTCTTGTTCACTCCTTGAGTAGGCTGTAGTTTACTGAGTTGACACTTTGACTGGGGTTTTATTCATTGTTTATCTACAAGGGCAAGCTGCTGGTATGTAAATAGAAAGCAAACCCACTTCCTTCTAACACTGATGAAATTACCTCGTTGGGTAATAGAATAGAATAGAATGGAATGGAATGGAATGAAATGGCATGGCATGGCACGACATGGCACAGAACAGAACAGAATAGAATAGAATAGAATAGAATAGAATAGAATAGAATAGAATAGAATAGAATAGA
>NW_020769330.1:13622944-13641355 GCF_900518735.1 Pseudonaja textilis | reverse complement strand
GAATAGAATAGAATAGAATAGAATAGAATAGAATAGAATAGAATAGACTTCTTTATTGGCCAAGTGTGATTGGACACACAAGGAATTTGTCTTGGGGCAAATGCTCTTAGTGTACATAAAAGAAAAGACACATTCGTCAAGAGTCAAGAATCGTCAGATACAATGCTTAATAATAGTCATAGGGTACAATAAGCAATCAATGAAATGCCTGCAAGAAACAACCGAGCTCAGAGAGTGCCATGGACCGCACAGTTCAGCCCTGAGCTACAAATATTCTCTTCTATAACCATGAAAGTTTTACAGCCGCTTTTCTTTTCTCCCAAGATCTAGGGAATGTGATGATGATATTGTAGACATGCTCGGATTGGAAAACTCTGGCCTCAGCTACGGTCTCCGAAACAGCATCGCCTCTTACCTTGCCCTAACTATGGACGACAATTCTTCTGCTGAGAGAAAGAAAGCCAAAAAGACCCAGTCTTTGATTTATTGGAGCAACCACCAATCCCAACCCAACTTCCTGTATCATGAGGACTGAATCTGAGAAAACCCAACTTGGGAGTTGCAAATTAGCACTTTGAGTAGATGTTGCTGCATTCTTGAAAATCTCATCATCATCATTTCTAGATAATGAAGATCTCATCTCCAATCTCACAGATGCCCTAAATCTACCCATATTTATATTTATTTATGCGGAGGTGGTCCCTTGTAAAATATGGACTTTATTCAGGTATGATCCTCAGAGAGAGGTGAAAACTATGCACATGTGTGTATCCTTATGTATATACATCTCTTGTGATATTAAAATATTTTAAACAATTCAACACTCGTTTTACACTCACCTGGAATTTTATTTTTTATGTACATCTCGGTTGTTGTTCAGTTGCCAATCCTGTGCGACTCCATGGACCATAGCACTCCAGGTCCTCCTGTCCTACACTGTCTCCCACAGTTTGCACAAATTCATGTTCATTGCATCGGTGACACTATCTAACCAACTAAACCTCTGTTGTCCCCTTCTCCTTTTGCTGTCTTTCCCAACATCAGGGTCTTCTCCAATGAATGATTTTTTTTTCTCACTAGGTGGCCAAAGTTTTTGAGCTTTGGTTCCTGTCCTTATGTTGGAAATCATTGTTGGAATGTATGTTTATGCAACAATGACATAGTATTCAGCCAGTGGATGCAGTGTTTACAAGTTTGGATCTATGGTATACTCTGTGCTCTTTGGTTCTAAGTAGAGTTTCCTGTTAAATTCAAATAGTTGAGCAGTAAAGCACATGGTGACTGTGCTCTTTGTTTGCTCTGCGATGCTACATATAAACAGAATTTCTAACACCTTACTCATCTGAAAATAAATAGGGCTTACCATCAGTAGTGCCCTCTTGAAGAGGATTGGGTTTGAAGCTCTCTTAAGAAGGTGAATGCTGATAATATCCGCTCCCCTGTCAGGTGCTCCAATTGTTATCTGTCCTGCATCTCCCCCAAACCTTGCAATGTTCCTCCTTATCCATTGTAGAGCTATGTCTTGATCCAGAAGTCCCCAATTTCCACCTGCAGCACTGGAACCTACACAAATAAATAAACAAAGGGAGAGACAAAGGGTTGGCACAAGGGATCAAAACAACATATAGCATTTCAAATATCTGGAAAGAAAGAATATCTCTTAGAACAGGGGTCCCCAACCACCGGTCCGTGGACCGGTACCGGTCCGTGGAACATTTCCTACCGGGCCGCTGGTTTGCTGGGTGCTGCCATCTTGTTTGACGAGAAAGTGCTTCCGGGTGAGCTTTTCCGGTTGGAAAGCGGCGTTTGGGTCCTGAAGGAATCCTCGCGTCTTAGTTTCATCGAAGGGGGGGTGCTTCAAATGAAACTAAGGCGCGAGGATTCTTTCAGCACCCAAGGCAAGGCGAGCCGAGTGACCGTCCCGAAGTGATCCCAAAGTGAAGCCCATCGACAAAGGTACAAAGGAGGAGTTGAAGGTGGCCGGGAGAAGCGGGGGACAGCCGCTGGCCGGTCGCTCGGCTTGCCTTGCCTTGTCATGCATGCTGATGCCGGTACCGGGCCACGGATCATTTTGTGATGCCGGTACCGGGCCGTGGCACAAAAAAGGTTGGCGGCCACTGCCTTAGAAGATCAAGACTTTCCAGGAGGACAATTAGTTGAAAAAGATAGATAGATTAGATAGACAGATGATAGATAGATAGATAGATAGATAGATAGATAGATAGATAGATAGACAGATGATAGATAGATAGATAGATAGATAGATAGATAGATAGATAGATAGATAGATAGATAGAATACTTTCTTGGCCAAGTGTGATTGGACACACAAGGAATTTGTCTTGGTTCACATGCTCTCAGTGTACATAAAAGAAAAGATACATTCATCAAGCGTCAAGAATCATAAGGTACAACACTTGATAATAGTCATAGGGTCCAATAAACAATCAAATTATACTAGAAAACAGTCAATAAAAATCATTAGGATACAACCGACAAAGTTACAGTCATACAGTCACAAGTGGGAGGGAATGTGTGAAAGGAAGGATGGGAGAATTAATAGTAATAGTAATGTAGTAAATAGTTTGAGAGGATTGAGGGAATTATTTGTTCAGCAGAGTGATGATGTTCGGGGAAAAACTGTCCTTTTGTCTGGTTGTTCTGGTGTGCTCTATAGCATCATTTTGAGGGTAGGAGTTGAAACAGTTTATGTCCGGAATGTGAGGGGTCTGTAGATATTTTCGTAGTCCTCTTTTTGACTCGTGCCTTATACAGGTGCTCAATGGAAGGCGGGTTGGTAGTAATTGATTTTTCTGCAATCCTAATTACTCTCTGAAGTCTGTGTCTGTCTTGTTGGGTTGCAGAAACAATTTGTCTGAAATGGTAACAGGGTCTGCTGCCTGAGCAGCAGGCTGAAGACCTCCAAGCTCCCTTCCAACTCCATTAATCTGCTGTCATTCTGTTTCTCCTTACATTATTCTTATATTAAACTTATTAAACCTATTGGCACATGTCCTTTAACAAAAAAGTGTGGTTGAGAAAGAAGACTTAATAAGAAATTCCCGTGAAAGTCTCAAAAGGAAGAATTAAAAAAAGTAATCATCTGAGTAAGTGGATGTATCCTAGACTATCAAATTCACAGAGATTAAGATCTGGGTTTACCACTGAACTGAAGTTTTGAAACAACTCTGAACAAAATGTAGGGCATTCTATAAAATGAGCCCATGTGCTGAACTCAGCAGGGAAGAAAAAGAATTGAAAAAAAAAACAATAAAAGAACGGAAGCACAGTACGTTGCTGTAACATTTTTTTTTTCCACTAACTGAGACTAGTGGAAAGACTTGTGAAAATAAAGGTGTGATTTAGCATCTTTTTTCTTTGAAAAAAAATACTGCTTTTCTGATAAGGAGGTCAGAGTTGGGAGCCAACAAGATGGGAGTATTTGTCAAGAGCTCAGCAATTGGGGTGACACCATGAAGATTAAAAGATTATCAAAGTCCAACCCCCCACCCAAGCAGGATACCCTACACCATTTCTGACAAATGGCAGTCCAATCTCCTCTTGAAAGCTTCCAGTGATGAAGCTTCCACAACTTCCAAAGGCAACTTCTGTTCCATTGGTTGATTGTTCTCACTGTCAGAAAATTTCTTTTTATTTCCAGGTTGAATCTCTCCTTGTTCATTTTCCATCCATTATTCCTTGTCCGGCCTCCAAGTGCGTTGGATAATAGCTTGACCCCTTCCTGCTCTCTGTGGCAGCCCCTCAAATATTGGAAGACTGCTGTCCTGTCTCCCCTGGTCCTTCTCTTCTCTAGACTAGCCATGCCCAGTTCCTGCAACCGTTCATCGTATGTTTTAGCCTCCAGTCTCCTAATCATCTTGGTTGCTCTTCTCTTCACTCTTTCTAGAATTTCAACATCTTTTTTAGTGTAAAACTGGATGCACTATTCTAGGTGTGGTCTTAGTAAGGCTTTATAGAGAGGTATTAGTACCTCACTTGATCTTAATTGTATCCCTCTGTTGATGCAATTTAGGATTGCATTGGCTTTTCTGGCTATCACCGCACACTGCTGGCTCATATTTAGCTGGTTGTCCACTAAGACTCCAAGATCCTTCTCACAGTTACTGCTATTGAGCCTGGTTTCACCCAGTCTATATGTGTACTTTTGATTTTTTTTGCCTAAGTGTAGGACTTTAGTTTTCTCTACATTGAATTTCATTTTGTTAGATACAGCCCAGTGTTCTAGTCTGTCAAGATCCATCTGGATCTTTTTTTTAAAAAAAAAATATTTTTATACATAAACATTTCTGAATACAGTGTTTTGTCCGAGACTGCTATTTACAAAGAATAAGAACCATAGCTAGTACTATAGAAATATTGTCCCATCTTCTAATAAGAATACTTATAATATCATACAATATTGTAGTTATACACCATCTCTGTTTTTAATAAAAACATTCATTGTTTTCTTTCTCTAACTTCTACCCCTTGTCTTTAACCAGTCATAGAATTTATTCCATATCAAGTAATATTCTGAGTCTTCTTTTTCTTTTATTTTTAAGGTTAATCTGTCCATCTCAGCACACCAGAGAAAAGGAAAGTGGCTTAAACACTTTCATGGATCTTGAGCCTATCATCTAGGGCAGGGGTCTTCCAACTTGACAGCTTTGTGGACTTCAACTCCCAGAATTCCTCCTCCAGTCATGTTAGCTCAGGAATTCTGGGAGTTGAAGTCCACAAGTCTTAAACTTGCCAAGTTTGAAGACCCTTGATCTAGGGTGTTGGCTATTCCAGTTTAGTATCATCCATAAATTTGGTATGTTCCCATTGTATCCCCTTAGATGAACGTAACAAATTATGAAGATACTGAAAAGTACTGGGCCTAGAATAACAGGAAGAAGAGCCACTACCAAGCCAATATAAGTAGTCCTCAACTTACAAAAAAAAAGTGACATGACCATTTTCCCCACTTATGATTGTTGCAGCATCTTCATGGTCACATGATCATAATTCAGCTACTTGGCAACTGGCATGTATTTATTGTTGCGGTGTCCTGAGGTCATGTGATCAGCTTTTGCGACCTTCCGACTAGTAATGTCAGTGAGGAAGCCAGATTCTCAAGAACCAACCACTTAACTTCCGATTGTGGCAAGAAAGGCCGTGAGATGGGCCAAAACTCACTTAACGACTCTCTCACTTAGCAACAGAAATGTTGGGCTCAATTGTAGTCATAAGCCGAGGCTTAGTTGTAGTTAGATGAAAGGGCCTTGAGTCCAGTCCAAGGAAGTAAAAAAAAAACCTGTCAGACTAAGCCTTCCTTAGTTCCTACAAAAACAAAGTGAGTGAGAGAGAACATATCCCTAAATCATCAATCTGATATTTGCTTCTTTAAAAAAAAAAGTCCATATAAGGTTTCTAATCTATCGAAAAGCTATTAGTCAGTTTTTAACTAAACTGGTCGGTTTCCCTATTTCTGTGAACTCAATTAACTTTTTAATCCAATCTTCCTCTGGAGCTTTGTCGTTGCCTTTCCAATGTTATGCAAACAATAACCTCATTGCCATTTCCAATACAGTATTAAATTCCGTATTTCTTTCCTAATTCCATTTCCATAAGACCCAGCTGGAATGATTCTGGTTTCATCATTAAAAACAAAAAAATCCTATTTGCAAACTGAGATACAACTTACCACTGCTAAAAAAGCCAAAAACTCCAACACGGTAATTTGCAGTTATGACGATGAGATTTCCAACTCCAGCTAAGTAAGAACCATCAAGGGATGCTTTTTTGCCTTGGTCGTCATCATTTATGCTGTTGTGGAAGAAAACCAGCACTGGTAGATTCCCTCCCTGTCACAATAAAGGATAGATTTTGTTATTATTGTTGCTAATAGAAATATATTACAGCTGCTGCTGTCTCCTACACACTCTAAGCTGCTACAAACACAAATTGATAAAAAGCAGGTTAAAACATTCTAGATAAAAAAACATACTAGAATAAAACATATTAGATAAAAAGCAGTTTAAAACAATCCATAGGCAGCTCAGAGTAAAACAATTAAACATTAACATTAATTAACAATTAAAACCGTTAAAGAAGCTGTCAGTTGAGAACTAAGGTCAGCCATAAATAATATTCCTTAATGTTGCCCTTCTCTTAGCATTGCTAACTTGTCATCCTCATTGCAGCCAAAGTTGACCTGGGCCAAAAATATCTACTGTGGGGGAGTTCTAATTTTAACTGAAAATAGCAGAGGTTCCTAGTTTTCTAATGTGATCTAATATACTTTATAATTCATGAGTTATAATGATAATTTGGAAGAGTGAAACTTCTAGGACAATCTTGAACCTCCACACTCATCGACATCTTTCACCTCAAATCATTGACACACCCATATTGTATCATTTCAGTAGAGAATGCTGAAATCTTGCAAAAAGATCATGGAATTCTCCCTTCCTTCTTCCCTTCCTTTCTTCCTTCCTTCCTTCCTCCCTCCCTCCCTCCCTTTCTCTCTGCCTCTGTCTGTCTGTCTGTCTCTCTCTGTCTCTCTTGTTCTCTTCCTTTTTTATGTTTATAAATATTTTTATTACTTTGTATCACAAATCCCATTTCTATATTGAACAGTGTGTTTTCTAGGTATCCAAAATGTTAAAATATAAACATCATTATAATCATGTGCATACAAACATATATAAGATAATATCAATCCTTATCAGAAAGTATACTATCTTCCATATTGACATCGATTGTATAACCATCAGAATATTTACTAATCAGTTTTTCTTTCTCGTGTAGTCCATATTTCACATAAATCCACTCATTTAACCTCTGTTTCTATCAACTAGCCATTTGTAGAAAAGTTCCCTTGTTATAAAATATTCCGAATCTTCTTTTTCTTTAATTCTTAGAGTTGACCTATCTATTTCTGCACATTCCAGAATCTTTTTGATTATATTGTCATCTTGTTCTCTCTTTCCTCTTTCCACCCAGATCATCGCATTCAGCACTGCATGGTGAATGAAAAGATTGCTGGTCCCTGAATTCTTCCCTGAATTCTCAAGGGGTTACTAGAAAAAGATGTAAAAATTTGGTGTGAGATCAATCTGCTAGAAAACACACTAATTCGTGGCCAAGAGCTTGCATTTGTGTGAAATTTAAACATATCCTGGTTGTCTCCGCAGATAAAGAATTTCCATTTGAAGTCACATAACTGCGCCCAGGTAATTCTGAAGGTGTTACCAGAGCTCAATTCGCCTAGACTAACACAGTTCTCCTCCTCTATCGTTTCAAAACAATAGTTCTCTCCAAAACCTCTTCATCTAGTTAAATTGGAGAAAAAACACAACAGACTGTTAACACCTTCCTCCTTCATTTCTCCACAACCACTTCAGTGTTCGGAAGTAAAGCCCTTGAATGCCTGATTATGAACAACAGGAAAAGCAGAAAAACTGAGCAGAGCCTTGAGAGCTGTTTGA
This sequence comes from Pseudonaja textilis, assembly GCF_900518735.1. Next base: position 13,633,881 of record NW_020769330.1, on the reverse strand, counting down.
AAGGGCGGTAGAGAGAACCGAGGCATGAATGTAGCACCTGCCTGTGGCTTCTTACACCAAACCTACTGTATCTTTTCCTGAGATACCTGACATAGGGCAATCCTATAATGCTGGGGAAAGATGCAGCAGCTTTAAAGAGTCACAGATGGGTACATTATCCCTGTATGTTCTGAGCATCCGTTTGGTTTTCAAATCAAAAGGACTACATCCAGTGGAGGAACTGCCCCACTGCATTAAAAATCTAAAATGTTTCCAGTAAGTCGGGGCCATGTTTCATTCCACCCTTGCACAGGAATATCCCTGTATCGGCTTCCATTCAGCTGAAGTGCAGTTTAAAGTGTTTGGAGTTTGAGGGACATGAAATCCATGGGTCTGAAGCCACTTCATCACCCTCTCACTTCCTGGTGTTCTTTCCACTCCCAAATTCTCAGAACAGCTTTGTAATAATCTATATAGATATATAAGAGCGAAATACCACTCATGCAACATTACAAAATCTCCACAACCGTAAAGCCTACAAGCTTGAAATTTGGCAGGTATGTTCCTCTTGGCTTCTAGGTGCTTACTAAGAAAGGATTTTTCAAAATGAGCATTAGTATTTCATATACTATTATTAACATGCTCTGATGCTAAGGAGTTCTACACTCCCTCCCCACCTGAAAAGAAATCTGTTCCAAATGCAAAACACAAGCAAAGGAGAGGAGTTTCAGTTTCAGTTTTAGTTTCACAACAGCAAACCAGCTTTAGTACAGAACAATTGAGCTAAGCTATGCCCAGGCTCCTTGCTGTCTCCTTCTTGCTCACACAGCAAATACTATTTCAGTTTCCATGTTTCAGTTTCCAAACAGCCCTCAACTGTCTCACACACTGACAGGATGCTAGCCAGATGAATACCAATGGATACTGGTCGGCAGAGGCACAATTTTTTTTCTTTATTTTCCTCCCAAAAAGCTAAGTCCAATCACATAGTTTCGTAGTGAAGCATGGGTATAGAGCGAGTGATACACAAGTCATGTATGGTTGCCTTCTTTCATTGGTTATAGGAGAAGAGAAGGCAGAGCTGGGGGAGGCAAAGTTAAATGCATTATCAGCCTAGAGTCATTACGTTGCCACAAACGTCCAAGTCCAACTCCTCCTGAATTCTTTTTTTTTTAATTGATTTTCTATTAATACATTTCTTAGTGCTTTATAAACATTCTGTTGTCTGGGTACTTAATTTGCTTAACAATACCATTTATATTCTTAATCTCCTTTTTCCCAACCATTGGTAAAATAAATTCCATGTTTGATAATATTCTACATCCTCTTTCTGCTTAATTTTCAATGTCAATCTATCCATATCTGCACAATCTAGTATCTTCTTGACTATTTCTTCATCTCATGGTATATTTTCATTCTGTTGAACCTTATCTGGCACCAATTTAGTTTTGATCTTTAGTTGACTAGGTTCTTGTGTACAGCGTTGAGTAATACAACTCGGAACTGCAACTTAACTGTGTCCCTGATCCTTTAAACGTAGCATCTTTTGACCTCCCAGTGTGATTTACACCTCTGTGTTTTTCTAACGGTCTCCCAACCTAATATTATTTATGTTTGGGTTATTATTATGTTATTATTTATGTGCAAGGGGGACTTTGATCATACCATTGTGGGGGCCATCTTGACATTTTGACCACTCTGTGGGGACACCCCTGTCTCCAAGATATTAACCAGTGTAAAAGAGCTTCATAATGCGCCACATGGACTTCTACACAATCAAAATCCCTAATGGTCAAGGCTACTAATTTCATCAACTGCTCGCCCCATTTTGTCTAAAAATGACTGTGACATTCCATGCATATCTAAGCATAGATCCAAAAAGACCCCATTGTCAATGGGTTTAGCAACCTCATCTCATGCTTCTTTCCTCAGAGTAGATTCCTGGAATAAGGGAATGGTCAGAGAAGACTAAGGTGGTGCGTTAATCCAGTACTTACATTGTTCTGTGGGACAAAGATGTTCAAAAACAAGCAATCTTCACTGACTGAAGAAAGGCTATCATCTCCTGGTTGCCAACAGTTAGCTCTAAAGATACAATAAAGTTTTAGTTTACTTTATTATCATTGCACCTCGTACAACGAAGTCAAACACCATCTTCAGTGCACATCATGACCATGAAAATAAACACAAACACACATCCTTCACCATTCACACATTGAACCGAAACCCCCCAACACCACACCAACACTGCACTATACAGTATAATTCAAATGAGCTACTGCTCTGGGATAGAAGCTGTTTTTCAGCCTATTTGCCCTTGTTTTTACTATTCTGTACTGTCTGCCAGATGGTAATAGTTCAAAAAAAGGGGGTGCCCAGGATGAGATGGATCTTTGAAAATGTTTTAAACTTTCTTAAGGCAGCGGGAGCTATAAAGCTCTTCCAAAGAGGAGAGAGGGCAACCAATGATCTTCTGGGCAATGACGTTAACCCTCTGGAGCGCTTTCCTATCTGCCCCTGTGCAATTGGCCAACCATACAGAGGTGCAGTAAGTTAAGATGCTCTCTATGTTGCAGTGGTAGAAGGTCACCACCAGTAGTTCATTCATTAAAGTACTTCATGATTTGTTTAAAGTTCTAGTGATCACAAGGAAACTGTTGTGGTTCACTGGCAGCAGGCGCAGATGGCTAAGGTCTCAGAGAGCGAGGACTCAGATGAGGGGCCTGCGTGCGATGCAGGGATGGGGCCAGGGCTATCAGGGAGTGGAATGCTTTTCTTCCCTTTGCTGCTACTCTTTATCATACTATGTAAATAACGATAATGCTTCTGTCTGCAGACTCTGTTGTTTGCAACTCTCAAATTATTTTCTTATCCTGTACTTAATACAAGGGTGTGATTCAACCGGCTCAATGAGTGCACGCTTCACATTCACTCAGAGCATTTGCTACTGACTTTCTCCAGCAATCTCTCTGTGTTAAACAGTTGATGTGCTGTGCCACGCGAATCAGCTGAGCTTGAAAACCAGGATATAAATCAGACCCTGGGCGGGCGAGTGGGCCCAACAGCTGATCGTCGGAGCGAACCAGTTCGCTCCTAGCTGATCCTTGGAGGTACCAGTTCGCATGAACCAGGCCGAACCAGTAGAATCTCACCCTTGACTTAATACATTTACTCTAAATCGTAAGTCCACAGACTGAAGCCTTATTAACAAAGCACTATACAATTAAACAGGGAAAGCATTATTAATCAGTAAAGACATAACAAAGAATTCAGGAGTGCAGATTACAGCAATATTACAAGAAGGCCTTTCAGTGTCTTTTTAAAATTTGATTTCTTGCACGAATCCAGAATTAACAGTTTCAAGTAGCTTTTCAGCTAGAATGAATGCTTATAAATTTATATCTAATCGAGGGCTGATCTCTTGAAATGCCTGCACCATTACAACAAAAAAGACACCTGTCAGTTCACATCTCACTTCTAAAGACCCTAACGATGGATGCTTTTTGTTTTTCTGAAGTAAAGGAATGCAATAAAGAATGACAATGTGGCTCAAGACAACATACACCACTGTTGTGGGTCTTAACTGAGCACCTGGATGACCAAGATAGGACCTCTTTTGTGGTAAACTGTCAGCACAATCTGGCTGAGTTCACACAACCCACACAAGTCAGGTGCCCAAGAAATTAGGTCACCCAAAATGAGAGTTCCCTCAACCATCCAATCATACCAAGCAAGACCAAATGGAAAAAAAAATTAAAAAGAAAAATTACTGCCATTTTTGTAAACAAGTTAAGGTCAAGCTTGAGAATTTAGTACAGTCGCTTTCCTTCTATGGAAACTCCAACATGGGAGGAACTATCTATGTAGGTTTTCCTTCTACATTGGACCACATAAAGATTACAGGTCTTTCTTGAAACATGGCCACAACTGGAATCAGAATTTCCATTGCTAAGCAAGGCAGTTGTTAAATGAGTCGTGCAATGTTTATGATCTTTCTTTTTTGCCAAGGCCCTTAAGCAGGGGTGGGCTCCTGGGGGTTCGCAGGGGTTCAGATAACAGATAACAGATAAACAGAGTTGGAAGGGACCTTATAGGTCATCTAGTCCAACCCCCCCGCCCAAGCGGGAGACCCTACACTATTTCTGACAGATGGGGAGTCCAATCTCTTCTTGAAAGTCTCAAGTGATGAAGCTCCCACAACTTCCGAGGGCAACTTCTGTTCCATTGGTTGATTGTTCTCACTGTCAGAAAGTTTCTCCTCATTTCCAGGTTCGGGAGAGCCCCTAGCTAAGATTCTGTGCATTTTAGAGAACCACCACCCCTCCCCTCCCAGGAGCCCCCCCGCAGCCCGTTTTGGATGCAGGTAAGTGCAGGTGCACACGGAGGCTCAGGGAGGGCAAAAACCGGGCCTCCCGGAAGTTTGGGAAGGCCGGAAATGGGCCCGTTTCCAGCTTCCGGACAGTCTCTGGAATCCAGGGAGGCCATTTTCACCCTCCCAGAAGCTCAATACAAACCTCCGGAGCCCGGGAAGGGTAAACACCACCATGGTGCAGGAGGCCAACTAGGCCACGCCCACCATGGCCACACCCACCACCAACCAGGCAGAGAACCCTTTGCTAAAATCTTTGAAGCCCACCCCCGTTCTTAAGTAAAACAGTGCAGTTGTTAGGTAAATCAGGTGGCCATTAAAAAAATCTAGCCTTCCCCCATTGGCTTTGCTTGTCAAAAGCCAGCTTAGAAAGTTGCAAATGGCTACCATATGACCCTGGAATGCTGCAACTATCATAAATGCATCCTGGTTGCTGAGCACCCAAATTTGGATCAGGTCACTTAACAACCGCGGCGATTCGCTTAATCACTGTGGCAGGAAAGGTCAAATTTCACTTAAGAAATGTCTCACTTAGCAACAAAAAAGTTGGGCTCAATTGTGATCATAAATACTTTGTGATATTTAAGAAAATGAGTCTCGGTTGTTCAAGCACCCTTGGTCTTCTCACCGGGTTGTGGTTGCATTCCAGAAGTCTGTCCAGGTGAAAGGCTGTGGAGGATGGAACCGATTCTCTCCCACCGGAGGCGCTGCATATGGAACTCCGAGGAATTGTCCAATGCTCTTCCATTCAGAACCCACCCGAATTACTCGAGAGATTCCCAACATGGTCCCTTGGGATGGGATGAATACTGAAGGCTCATTGTTTCTTTCCACAGTGGGTAGGATCACATCTGCACAGAGATTAAAAAAACAAAAACAGTATCAACACTAGAGATCTTCTAGGTTCTATTATATCACATGACCTAAAATGGACACCTAAGATCAAAAACGTCATCAAAAAAGCACAACAAAGAACGTTCTTTCTGCACCAACTCAGAAAGTTCAAACTGCCCAAGGAGCTGCTGATCCAGTTCTACAGAGGAATTATTGAATCTGTCATCTGCACCTCTATAAATGTCTGGTTTGGTTCTGCAACCCAACACTTCAGAGGATAATTAGGACTACAAAAAAAACAATTATTACCAACCTGCCTTCAATCGAGGACTTGTATATTTCTTTTAAAAGGTTGTGAAAATATTTACATACATATTACATACATATTTACAGACCCCTCACATCCCAGACATAACCTGTTTCAACTCCTTCCCTCAAAACGACGCTATAGAGCACTGCACACCAGAACAACTGGGCACAAGAACAGTTTTTTCCTGAATGCCCTCACTTTGCTAAACAAATAATTCCCTCAACACTATCCAACTATTTACTAAGTCTGCATTACTATTACTGTTAATCTTCTCATCACTCCTTATCACCCATCCCCTCCCACTTGTGACTGTATGACTGTAATTTTGTCACTTGTATCCTTACAACTTATATTGACTGTTTCCTAGTATGATTTGATTGCTTATTGTACCCTATGACCATCATTAAGTGTTGTATCTGATGATTCTTGACTTTTGACAAATGTATCTTTTCTTTTTTGTACACTGAGAGCATTTGCACCAAGACAAATTCCTTGTGTGTCCAACCACACGGCCAATAAAAAAATTCTAATTCTAATTCTAAAAACTCTTTGAGAAGAAGCTTTAAGCCTAACGATGCAGGTTTCAATCTGGGGACTCTATGTTAGACCAGGGCAGAGGTGGTATTCAGCAGGTTCTAACCAGATCTGGAGAACCGGTAGCGGAAATTTTGAGTAGTTCGGAGAACTGGCGAATACCACCTCTGACTGGAGATTTTACAGTATCCTTCCCCTGCCACGCCCGCCAAGCCACGCTCACAGAACTGGTAGTAAAAAAATTTAAATCCCACCACTGGACCAGGGGAGTCCAACTCAATTTCATTGAGGGCTGCATCAGGGTTGTGTTTGACCTCGGGAGGGCGGGGGTGGGGGGCGTGGCCAGGGGGAGTGGCCATCATGATGCCACTTGTGTCAGGGGGCACCTGTGCTGGCCCGAGCGCTCTGCCAGCGAAAACAGACTCCTGAACTCTGTTTGATTGCCTCCTGCAACCCTCTGGTTGCAAAATGGGCTCCCAAGCTCCATTTTGGGCTAGGACGGCCTCCTGCAACCCTCTGCCAGCAAAAACAGAGCTCGGGAGAGTCATACATGGCCCTCGCAAGCTCCGTTTTCGCTGGCAGAGGTACTGCGGGCTGCTCCTTCCTTGTTTCCAGGCCAGATCTCAGCACCCCATGAACCAGATTCAGCCCCCAGGCCTTGAGTTTGACACCCCTGTGTTAGACTAAAATTCACCTTGGCCAAACCTGCTTATAAGCCATGAGATGCAATGACCATTACAGAGGCTCTTCCCCAAAAGTGGTTGTTGTTTTAATCACTTAGTTGTGTCTGACTCTTGGTGACTTTATAAGCAATTGCTCTCCATGCTACCCTATCAAGCACAGATTATTTCAGTTGTTGGATGTTCATCCTTGCGTCGACCTTCCTGCGATCAAGCCAGCTTGTCCTTCTTTGCTTGCTTTCCTTCTTGATCCGCTAACCATTTCTAGCATCATTGACTTCTCCAATAACTTTACATGCATTACATGGTCAAAGTAAATCAGATGTGGTCTTATGATTTTAGATTCTAGCGATGGGTCTGGTTTTCTACAATTCAGCGCTTCTCTGTTGGTCGCGCTGCTGTCCATGGTAGGTGCAACAATTTACATATAATATTTTTTTTCTCAAAAGGACTCTGCAGTTTTTCTTTAAAATTCCTTTATCACTCTAATGAGTTATATACTGCATGTGTCTTCCTCAATCTTGGGTTCTCTACGTAGACCTGGGACTTTGAAGGTTCTTCTACACGTAACTTAGCTGTTCCTATCTGCATTCTTCTGCAGAGGAAGCTCCGATGTTATTCCTGGCATCTGTTGGAGTCACTCTCGATCTTAGAAATCACATCCCCAAGTGCTGCTATAACCCTTGCTAAATATTGCTAAATATTGGCCTTCACTTTCCACAACTTCTCTATTTCCTCCTTTAGGCCCTGCTACTTCTCTAGTTTCTCGTCCTCCTTCTTCCTGATGTAGCTATCACTTGGCAATCCCCAAAAGGTGCTTTTTTCAGGAGGCAACTAGACTTTCTGCTTTTTCTTTGAAGACATTTCGCTTCTCATCCAAGAAGCTTCTTCAGCTCTGACTGGATGGTGGGGAATGGAAGGGTTTATATTCCTTGCAGACAGCTGGTCATTTGCATTCTTTTAGAGAGTCATTGAGGCCACCTGGAGGTTTATTTGTGTCATCAGGGTCACCTGAGTGGTGCACATGGGTGAGGAGCCTTCTTGGAACTGTTGAAAGGATTGTGTTGTAGATTGGAGACAATGATGTCGTATCCCAACCCTCTCTGTTGAGATAGGGCTGTTCAATTTTGACATCAATGGCCTCTTTGACCCCTCTTTCAAACCAGCAATCCTCTGTCCAAAATGTGGACTTGGTTGCTCCAAAAGACTGGCCTTTGTCTTTTAAATGCAAATGGACTGCTGAATCTAGTCCTGATGAGTTTGTTCTCCTTACTCACTAAAAGGATGCAAATGACCAGCTGTCTGCAAGGAGTATAAAACTTTCCATTCCCCACCTGCCAGTCAGAGGTGAAGAAGTCTCTTGGATGAGAAGCGAAACATCTTCAAAGAAAAAAACAGAAAGTCCAGTTGCCTCTTGAAAAAGCATTTTTGAGACAACCGTGACCTGGATGACTATGAATCTCCATAGACTATCACTTGGCACTGCTACATCTATCCAGTGGTGTGATTCAAATAATTTAACAACAGGTTCTCTGCCCTAATGACCGACTGAGTGGGCGTGGCCCTGGTGGGCATGGCAAAGGCCAGTGTGACAGGCAACACTTGGGTTCCTGCACCCCCTGGGAGCAAAAACAGGCCATGGGGGGAGGGAGGAGGCACGCCGCACCCCTCCGCACCCCATTTTGAGCCTAGTAGGCCTCCCTGCACTTACCTGGGATCCAAAACGGGGCATGTGGGAATTTCTGGAGGGAGCAGGGAAGGAAGGTGTGGGGCCAGCCAGCAATTTAACAACCAGTATGGCCAAAGTGGTGCAAACTGATTGAATCCCACCACTGCTGTCTTCTGGTCCTTGTCTATTACTTCAATGTCTGGTTGCTTGGCCAGCGCCTGCCTGTCTGCCTGTCTGGACCTGGAAATCCAATAGGGTCTTGGCCCTCTTATATTCTGCTATCTTGTATGGAATCTCCCATCTGGACTTGGTTGGGTCTAGCCCATACATTGTGCAGATACTCCCGACAGGTCATCATCTACTTCGTTGTGCTCTTCAGAGCATGCGGTTCCTGCCTTCACCTGTGGTTTTCATCTATGCCTTTGATTGGGGGCAGCTTTATACCGTATTCACTTTTAGTCTTCTCTTCTTAACCAAACTTGGCACTGTTCAACGGCTATAAGATCTACTGCCATGCCGGTTTATTTCCACTGTGTCTCCTGATTTTGTGCTTCAGAGAAAGCAAAGATTAGCCAATCAAGTCTCCTTAATCTTTTGCCACGTACGCACCTTGCTTTCGATAGATGTAAGTAGCCGGCTCCTTGAGCAAAATACGACAGCGGTGGCCTTGAAGACTCAGGGTACAAGTCTGTGTTTCTGGGTAGAACACGCATCGTGCTGCCGATGGCAACATTTCAAGAGTGGCCAGTAGGCACAGACTGTCCTTTGAACAAACTGTGAAGAAAGAAATGTCCAACTGTGAATTGCATAGGCCGATAAAACAAAGAACAGGTGAAAACTGGCATTTTGGAGATCAAAATGGAAAACATAATCCAAAATGGACCAAACAAGGCCAATTCTCAGATGGCTACAGTGATGATATTTTGAAGGCCATTTCAAGAAGTGGTTTAATGTTCACCAAAAGAAACAAATAGAATCTATCTACTGTCCAATAGAGTAATGAAAGCCACCATTTCTTTGCAGTTGCTTTCAGTTGTGTTATTCTGGATACTCCACATCCTAAAGGTAAAGGTTTCCCTTGCACATACGTGCTAGTCGTTTCCAGTGCTAGGGGGCGGTGCTCATCTCCGTTACAAAGCCGAAGAGCCAGCGCTGTCCGAAGATGTCTCCGTGGTCATCTGGCTGGCATGACATCACGGAACGCTGTTCCCTTCCCACCAAAATGGTCCCTATTTTTCTACTTGCATTTTTTTATAGGCTTTTGAACTGCTAGGTTGGCAGAAGCTGGGACAAGTAGCCTCACTCCATTGCCCGGTGCTAGGAATTCGAACCGCTGAACTGCCGACCTTTCGATCAACAAGCTCAGCGTCTTAGCCACTGAGCCACTATGTCCCTTATCCTAGGACACACCCCGTATCCTAGGACTTTCTAAATATCATATGAAAAGAAGGGACTTTTATTACAAATGATGCAGCTTTGTATATAATAATGTAAGACAGTTTTTTTTTCCAACTTGATGCAACTCCAGATATAAAGAGACCAGGAATTCTGAGAGTTGCAATCTGAACACATATAAACAGAGAGAAAAAAAAATCACTGCAGGATATACTTCTTAGTACTAATTATTATCACTGCTTAATGGTGAAGTTAGGCCTGTTTTTAAAGAAATCAAGTAGTTTCCCTTTATGTTGTGACAACCTGGTTGAGTGAACCTAGGAAGAGGAGGAGGAGGAGGAGGAGGAGGAGGGAGGAGGAGGAGGAAAAGGAGGAGGAGGGAGAATTTTCCAATCAAATTTCATATCATCTGTTTTATAAATATTACAAGTCTTACCCTCCAAGAGGCAGGAAATGGGATCACATTATGAGTCTGCTTTTGGGTTGTTAATATCTGAGTTAAGCTCGAAACATACGTAGCGCCTTTGAAAGACCAGCCCTGAAAAGCTGAATCTAGAAGTGAAGTTCTAAATATCTGCTCTTGCCATACAGATACCATCCTCCAGACAGCAATTTGCATCAGATAGAAAGAAGCTATTTCATTCCTGCACAGGGCTTCCAGACATAGCTAAATAAATTTGTTTTTGTTTTCTTTTGCTTATACCCCTTTAAAGCTGGGATAAACTTCAAAAAGGCATCTAATGTGGAAATATAAGCCATGTGCTTAAGTTATCAGCCTCCAGTTTCAAATGGCTTTCTTAGAAGTTAGTAATTAAAAAAGATTTCAGTAACTCCCTTTAAGTCTGTCCTGATTCAACCCTACTTCTACTTCCACGTTTTGTTTAAAAACTGGCATATTAATTCCAGTTAGTCAATTCACAGTGTAATTAATACAACTTGCATTTAAGAAGTCTTAGAGACAGTTTGGTGTGTGATAAAGATGCCAAACTAGAAACTAGGAGTTCTAGTTCCACCTTAGAAACCTGGGTAACCATGGGCCAGTCACTTTCCCTCAACCCAGCAAAGAAGTCAATGTCAAACCACTTCTGAAATCTGAGAGAAGGAAGGAGGGAAGAAGGGAGGGAGGGGGGAAGGAAGGAAGGAAGGAAGGAAGGAAGGAAGGAAGGA
>NW_020769330.1:13603687-13622934 GCF_900518735.1 Pseudonaja textilis | reverse complement strand
GGAAGGAAGGAAGGAAGGAAGGAAGGAAGGAAGGAAGGACCATCATTTTGAAAAACAGGCCATCTTACCTGAGAGACAAAAATCTCGGATGGCAGCAAACTCACTGGAAGGATCCCTGCTGATCTGGATGACATCATATTTAGAAATGGAAGGATCAAGAATAGTGGAGGTCCTGTCCAAACGTTGCCATTTGTCCAAGGTCACTAAAAACCAAAACACAGAAATTCAACAGAAGTCTTGAGAACCGTAATTTATATGTGTTGGAATACAACATGAAATAATGGATCAGAGGACCCACATAATCAGTGGGACACGTGAGTCACAACTAAGTAAAATCATAGGATTCTGTTGTCAAGAAATATGTGTGAATGTTCTACTGAAGGTTATAACTATAGTTATAATTAATTAATCTCTTTAATGGTCTGTAACCTCCCTGAGTTCTCATCCTTTTATTCAATCCTTTTCATTTAATGACCCGTATAATCCCTTGCGGGATGGAGTCTGGGAAACTAGATGGAGATAACAGAGTGTTTTAATGGCCGGATGCCCTTCCTGTTGCCAATGCGGAGTTTTATTCGGTAGATATATTCTCAGTGTGCCCAGAGAGAGAAGAATCTGCCTCTTCCTAGGATCAAGCTCACAGCCTCCTGATTGTGGGGCGAGAACTCCACCTCTGGGCCACCGCACCACTCCTCAAATTCTGCCCACATAGAGGTATTTCAAGACAGACAGTCCTCAACTTATAAACCATTCATTTAGTGATCATTTGAAGTTACAATGGCACTGAAGAAAGTGACGTTTTTCACACTAATGACCGTTGCAGCATCCCCATGGTCATGTGATCAAAATTCAAACACTCGGCAACTGACTCATGTTTATGACGGTTGCAGTGTCCCGCGATCATGTGAATTGCCTTTTGTGACCTCATAAGCAAAGCTAAGGAGGAAGCCACATTCGTTTAATAACTGTGTTACTCACTTAACAATTGCAGTGATTCACTTAACATCTGTAGCAAGAAAGGTCATAACATGGGGCAAAATTCACTTAACAATTGTCTTGTTTAGCAATAGAAATTCTGAGCTCCATTGTGGTCATAAGTCAAGGACCATCTGCAATCTGGTCTACCAAGATATGGAACTTCTCCTGCCTTTGAGAAATGGTTAAGAGACTTTCTCATTCTGCTAGAAGTAGTTTAGAACAGGGGTCTTCAAACTTGACAGCGTTAAGACCTATGGAGTTCAACTCCCAGAATTCCTCCTCCCAGTCATGTTAACTCAGGAAATAACCATGAGGGGAGTTGAAGTCCACAAGTCTTAAACTTGCCAAGTTCGAAGACCCTTGGTTTAGAAGAACTGCCCATCCAATCTCTTTGACTTCAGGTTTGGTAGAACATTTCAAAAAAAGGCTGCTTCCTCCTGCTGTAGGCATGATTTCAAACAAACTAAATCATGGTTAACATCAGATCCAATCTACTGTCTTCCCCGGAATGTACTTAAAATTGAACAACCCCCTTGGTTTTATTTCTCACTGCATATTTGTTTTTCAAAAGCCAACACTTTAATAGTTGGATTTAAAAACAAAAACAGAAGAGGGGTTTTACAGACTCTCCGCGGTTTTGTTTTCTGTTTTTGCCATAAAAACAACAACAGAAGTGGAGCCTTTCCAGGGACAGGAATTTAAGAAAAACAGTTTAAACAATAATTATACATCAATTTTCTGCAGTCTGAGTTGCCAGTTCCAACAGAGTGGAAGTTATTTGTCTAGCTCCAGACTCAAATCTGAAAATGACTACTTATACTCTTAAAAAAGAAAAAAGAAAAGGCAGACATCTTTTGTTTTGGATCCAATGTAAGCCAAAGATGTCTAAACTATCTTGCTGATTTTAAAGGAAATTTGGTTTCGGATAATAGATCACTCACAGTCACTTATGCTGACACCATCGGCATACCAGGGATTTATATATCCTTATTTATTTAAATAAATAAAACCCTGGCTGCTCTTTAGAAGGCCAGATTCTGAAGATGAAACTCAAAGACTTTGGCCACCGAATGAGAAGGAAGGACTCCCTGGAGAAGAGCCTAATGCTGGGAACGATTGAGGGCAAAAGAAGAAGAAGGGGACGGCAGAGAAGGAGGGGGATGGATGGAGTCACTTGAAGCAGTAAACGAAAGCTTGAATGGACTCCAGAAGATGGTAGAGGATAGGAAGGCCTGGAGGAACGTTGTCCATGGGGTCGCGATGGGTTGGACACCACTTCACAACTAACAACAACAACTATTTATTTATTGATAGATTGATAGATTGATAGATCGATAGATTGATAGATCGATAGATCGATAGATTGATAGATCGATAGATCGATAGATCGATAGATTGATAGATTGATAAATTCTTAGTAAGGCCACGCCAGGAATACTGCATCCACTTTTGGTTACCACAATACTAAAAAAGATGTTGGGACTTTGGAAAAATTTCAGAGAAGAGCAGCTAGGATGATTAAAGGCCTGGAGACCAAACTATATGAAGAATGGTTGCAGGAACTAGGTTTGGCTAGTCTAGAGAAAAGAAGGAACTAGGGGTGGCATACTGTATGTTGTTGTGGCTTGTAGAAGAGACCTACGGCTCCACCAATAGGTCTCAGTTCTCAAATCAATGGTAATTGCAACCACAAAATTGTTGCACACTATGATCTAAAGATGGTTCTCCACCTTTGTAGATATTCTCAGTCAACCAGGTCATGGTTGTCCCAAAGGTGTTGTTGTTTTTTTAGGAGGCAACTGGACTTTCTTGTTTTTTCTTTGAAGATGTTTCGCTTCTCATCCAAGAAGCTTCTTCAGCTCTGACTGGATGGTGGGGAACAGAAGGATTTCTATTCCTTGCAGACAGCTGGTCATTTGCATCTTTTTAGAAGGTCATTGAAGCACTTGGAGGTTTATCTGTGTCCTCAGGGTCACCTGAGTAGTGCTCCTGGTTCCTGTAAGCTGCAATTTTTTTCCTCTGGAAATCCATTCTTTTTTTCCACACCGTTCCAAGAGTGTTCATCCCAAACTGCATAGATAAAAGTCTGTAGAGATTCTCAGTCATCCAGGTCATGGTTTTCCCCAAAGTGCATTTTCAGGAGGCAACTGGAACTACCCAGGAGACTCCGAGGACACAGATAAACCTCCAAGTGCTTCAACGACCCTCTAAAAGGATGCAAATGACCAGCTGTCTGCAAGGAATACAAATCCTTCCATTCCCCCACTTTCCTGTCAGAACTGAAGAAGCTTCTTGGATGAGAAGCGAAATGTCTTCAAAAGGAAAAAATAAAACAAGAAAATCCAGTTGCCACCTGAAAAAAAAAAAGAAAGAATGCATCTTTAGGTTCTCCACCTTTGTATAAAATGTTGAGTTTCATACAGTAACTAAGCAACTCGGTTGAAGCAGATGCATGGATTATTTTTCCCTAGTAAAGTTCCCTTCTTTCAGCCAGACCACAGCTGGGTCATCCCAGTGTCACTTGGATCAATTTTTTTCATTGCCTAATTATAACTCTCTGCATCCAACTCCTCCTGAACCTTTTATTGTTAAATTACAGGATCTTCGTAAAAAGAACATCTGGAAAGCTAAATATTTTTACGAAGGACAGGAAGGAGAGAAGGATGGCTGTTGGGGCGAAATGAGAAGAATGTCTGCGATAGAAATTTGACAAGCGAGTGTCGCTCGAAATATAAGCTAAAACCCAGCCTAATGCAAAGCTAAACACAACCTGGATTATCGCCCTGACTCCTCTGATACCGCCCCTTGATGCTGAAAGAAACACTGTAGGTTTGTGCTTGTATGCACACACAATACAGCAAACACCAAGCTCACCAAAGCTGTCAGGCAGATAAGCAAAAGAAAAAAAAAATTGTATAAATTGTATAAAAATACTATTCTGACCCAGAATAGTAAGGAATGGACTTACTTCTTTGATGTTTGTGGATCATAATCTGTAAAGACCATACCGGACTGTTTTGTATTGGCAATAGATTGACTATGAGGGTAAAGATTCATTCTCTGAGCTTGTGGATTGGTGTCCACACGTTTCATTACTAGGCTAAATAACATCTCCAGTGGCTAAGTAACATCTTAAGTAACCAACCCACAAGCTCGGAGAATGAACTTTTACCCTCATCCTACACCCAAACTACAGATATTTGCCACTATTGCAAAGATTTAACTTTTATCTCAATTGCAGAAATAAGATACTATAAACTAAATCAAATATGTGCAAAGTGTCCCAGCTCCATCATAACATTCTGTTCTTCTTAAATATTTAGTTCTTATACATACTGGTAGTCCTTGACTTACAACAACAATTGGGATGGGAACTTCCACCAATGAGCAAAGCAGTTTTTCAACGAGTCGCCTAAATTTCATGACTTTTTCTTTTTTGCTGCGGTCATTAAGTGAAACATAGAGTTGTTAAGCCAATCTGGTTTCCCTCCCACCCATTGACTTTGCTTGTCAGAAGCCAGATGGGAAAGTCACAAACTGGCAAACGGGTGACTCTGGGACACTGCAAAGGTCATAAGTACATGCCAGTTGCCCAGCTTCTCAATTTTGATCACATGGCCA
Organism: Pseudonaja textilis; assembly: GCF_900518735.1. Next base: position 13,618,335 of record NW_020769330.1, on the reverse strand, counting down.
TGGAAACACTGCGGTGGTCATAACAGCAATAGCAACAGCACTTAGACTTAGGTCTGTCTTGGGACCAGGTTATCTGAGGACTGTCCCTTGCCAGTCATTTGTACCCAACCCAACCAGAGCGGGGAGGAAATGAATGTTGCAGGTCCCATCCCCTAGGGAGGTACAATTTTATTATTTTATATTAGTTTTATTGTTTTATATATGAGGTTTTTATATTCATGTAAGCCATCTTGAGTCACCATGTGTGAATAGACAGCAATATAAATTTCCTAAAATACATACATGCATACATACATACATACATACATACGTACATACATACGTACATACATACATACATACATACGTACATACATACATACATACCGCTTCACGGCGTTTTATAGACTTTCCTAAGCAGTTTACGGAGTCAGCATATGGCCCCCTCAACCATCTGGGTCCTCATTTTACCCACCTCTGAAGGAGGGAAGGCTGAGTCAACCTTGAGCCTGGTGAGATTCGATCTGCCAAATTTCAGGCACCCGACAGTGAGCAGAAGTAGGCTGCAGTACTTCATTCTAACCAATGCGCCACCACAACTCATAAGTAAAAGGACTGGTTGCAAGTCACTATTTTTAGTACTGTTGTAATTTTGAATGGCCATTAAACAAATGGTCATAAGTCAACGGTTACCTGCACCTAAACTAGACCTCTGAGTAACCAGGTAGTTTTTCTTTTGTGATCCCACTGTGGACAGTGATATATCTCCCTTGGTGTCTACTGTATTTCACTAGATTTTCCATTTTAAAAAAAAGTGAAAAGCTAACATGCTGCTAAATGCATAGTGTCCGAAGGACTAACTTCAGACGCTATATTTACTCTTTGTCATTCTTCCAAACCACAGGCATCTTAAACAACTTAAAAGTGCTGGGTGGCTGGAACTCAGTGCATTTTTAAAGAACGGTGTCCATCTGTCTCTAAAAAAGACACGGTGAAGTTGGGATGGTGGACAGAATTCTGAGAAATTAAAGGGAAAAGTAGAAAGCAACATCCGGGTTTTCCTTCTGGTAAATGAAAACTCGAAAGAACTTCAACTTCTGCAAAGGTGTCCATCAAGCCAAAAAGATGGGATGTCTTCAGACAGAATTTTAAGAAACTTAAATAGATCAGAAATCCATATTCTTGCCCATCGCCTGATGGAGATAGGAATATCAGCCTGGCATCTTCTAGCTGGACCAGCACTAAACTTCTAATGTTGACTAGAACTTTTGGAAGTTGAAGATCTGAAGGACTTTGGAGATTCTCAGTCATTCAGGTCATGGTTGTCCCAAAGGTGTTTTTTCAAGAGACAACTGGACTTTCTGTTTTTTTTCTTTGAAAACGTTTCACTTCTCATCCAAGAAGCTTCTTCCGCTCTGACTGGATGGTGGGGAATGGAAAGATTTGCAAGGAATATAAAATCCTTCCATTCCCCACCATCCAGCCAAAACTGAAGAAGCTTCTTGGTTGAAAAGCAAAACGTCTTCAAAGAAAAAACAAGAAAGTCCAGTTGCCTTCTGAAAAAGCACCTTTGGAACAAAATCTGAAGGAGTATCACATTTGGAGGACACTGCTGTATAAGATGATTTGCAAACTGCTATATCTGTCAAGATGAGACGTCCGATACAATCCTCTATAGGGCCTACACAGAAGATTATTCCGCTGAATTTTGTGGATTTTGATCCAGGAATTCATCTCTGGAATTTACATTCTAGGTGGTGTTTCTCAACCTAGTCAGATCGTGTGGACTTCAACTCCCACAATCTTCAAATTGCCAAAGTTGAGGAACTCTGCCACAGGGACAAAGAACTGAACTGAAATATCGTCTGCTTTTCCATTTCATCTGGCGTTGCCGTGCAAAACAGAAACAGAAATGAGATTGCTACTGTTCATCACATTTTTGAAAAAGGAGGGGGAAAAAATCAAGAAAAGGCGGCATTTTTTCTTCTATTTCACCCAAAACAACTAGCTTTTAGGGATCTAACTGTAGACTAACAAAGGATTTTCCTTGGAGAAATCCTAGTAGGTTGTATTTATTTTCCTGAACCTGTTACAAGCAAGTATTTCAGCCCGTCTTGCTGGAGACGAGAGAACACTGTATGACAATATGTACCACTTTCCTGAAATCCTTGGTGGGTAATAACTATAATCAGACCTTGGCACTTTCCTCTACCCACCAAGCTGTCATTTGAAAGAAAGAAGAAACCAGCCAACGTTGAAATGAAAGCACACCACATGTTTATCTGGATTGTTAAAATAGGTGGCTTCTAAATAGGGCTCAAGCCTTCCCCCTTCCAAATCAGTAGTTTCAAACCACAGCAATCCCATAATAAATCTCCACTGCTCCACATTCCATGGTCCATTTGAGATGGTAGACCTGAGGAACTTCCGCAGTATGAATTTCAAAGATGCAATTATTGCTAATTGGAATGTTTTCCCAGCTGATCCAAAGGTGCGTTTTTTTTTCAAGAGGCAACTGGACTTTCTGGTTTTTCTTTGAAGATGTTTCACTTCTCATGCAAGAAGCTTCTTCAGCTCTGGTGGGGAATGGAAGAATTTATACTCCTTGCAGACAGCCGGTCATTTGCATCCTTTTAGTGAGTCATTGAGACCACCTGGAGGTTTATCTGTGTCCTCAGGGTCACCTGAGTAGTGAAACTAAGTAGTTTCAACAGTTCCAAGAAGGCTCCACACCCATTTGCACTACTGAGGACACAGATAAACTTCCAGGTAGCCTCAATGACTCTCTAAAAGAATGCAAATGACCAGCATGCAGTCAGAGCTGAAGAAGCTTCTTGGGTGAGAAGTAAAATGTCTTCAAAAGACCCCAGAAAGTCCAGTTGCCTCTTGAAAAAGCACCCTTGGGACAACCATGGCCTGGATGACTGAGTATCTCCACAGACATTTTACTAGTTGAATTTCCAAGTTGCAGAGAAGAGCTGTATTAGATCTACAGGTAGTCCTACCTAGGACCATTCATTGAGGACCGCTGGAAGTTACCTCAGTGCTGATAAAAGTTAGTTATGATCAGTCCTTCCACTTACAATCTTCACAGATCCTCACAATTACAGGATCGTGATTCTGGTGCTTAGCAACTGGTGTATATTTATGACCCGTGATCACCATTTGTGACTTTCCCAGCCAGCTTCCAACAAACAAAGTCAAGGGAAAGGGCCAGTCTCCCTTAACGACTGCATGATTCAGATAACAACTGCAATGATTTGTTTAACGACTAGGGTGAAAGAAGTCATAAAATCAGGTGTGACTCGCTTAATGACCACATCGCTTAGCTATGGAAGTTCCAATCCCAATTGTGGTCATCAGTCAAGGACTTTCTGTACTTGTCCTTCTCCTGGTTCCCAGGAACCTGTAGCTCAGTTATCTTCCATGGACTCAAGATATGTTTTCCTTACCGTTTTCTTGATTTTCTGGTAAAGGAATGGGTGGACACACACGGGGCACAATTGCTATGGAAAGAAGAAAAAGAGGGACCATTTTCATTAACAGAAACAAGGATTCATGGAACACTTAAAAGAACAGAGGAGAATCAAGCATGGTTAGAAAGGCAAAATCAAGATGGCAGCCACAATGGTGGTGATGGAACCTCTTGTCTGTTGGTTTTTGTTTTTTTAATGTGTGTCACATACATGCCCTGTGGAGATCCCAGGAATGCATGTTATCTTGCCACAGGATATAAAGAAAGGTGTTAAGTGAAGAAAATTAGGAAGACAGACAGTTCAAATGAATATATAGGTTTATCAGGGGTGAGATTCTACCAGTTCGCACCTATTCGCTAGAACTGGTCATTAACATTCTAAGAAGTTCAGAGAACTGGTTGTTAGAAGAAATGACTGGCCTAATCCTGTAAGGAAAGCAGGAAGGAAACATTCTGGTGTTGCTTACAGAAACTGCCTCTCCATTAACCCTTATTACATTCTTGGCAGGACTAGACTTCCTGTCTCTGGAATTTTTTTCCCCTCCTTTGCTGGTAGTTTGCTTGTGTGGAATGACCATTCAAAGTTACAATGGCACCGGAAAAGAAAATGACCATTTTTCACACTTACGACTGTTGCAGCATCCCCACAGTCATAAGAGGCCAGGCGAGAAGATGCATGCCTCGATGTGAATGATATTGAGTTGGCCACACCCAACCAATAACATGACCACCAAGCCACGTCCACCCAGTCACATGACCACCAAGCAACACCCAGCAACTAAGCCATGCCCACAGAACCAATTGTTAAAAAATTTGAATCCCACCCCTGAGGTTTATGGCAAACTTAAGCTCTCTACAAGAACCTGAACTACTAACGGTCAAAGCGAATGGGCAGCAGATAAGAGTCAATGGAATTCAAGGTGGGCTGGACTTTGATTTTGTTTAGGCCTAAAGGGATTTGAGACTGATGATGCGTTTGACCCCTCCCTCGGTCTCAGTCTGGTCCTCTCCTACAAAAGGATATTGAGAGAGACTCTACCATAATGTCTAAGAAAGCTACACTTTTGGGGGAGTGTGGCAAGAAGAGGAATAATCAATCACCAAAGCAAGGTATGTAGAGCCGTGGTGGTGCAGTGGTTAGAGTGCAGTACTGCAGGCTACTTCTGCTGACTGCTGGCTGATTGCCATTTGGCAGTTCGAATCTCACCAGGCTCAAGGTTGACTCAGCCTTCCATCTTTCCAAGTCAGTAAAATGAGAACCCAGATTGTTGTGGGGGAATATTCTGACTCTGTAAACAGCTTAGAGAGGGCTATAAAGCACTGTGAGGCAGTATATAAGTCTAAGTGCTATTGCTATGTTGCGGGTCCCATCTATTAGTTATATACATCTGGCGGGACTATGAAAAGGAGACTTCTCAGTGGTGGCTCCTTCTCTATGGAACATCATTCCCACAGAAGTTTAATTGAACTTCACCTTCTTATTTCTCCAAAAGGCCATGCAAACATGGTTTTGTCAGTGGGACCCCAAAGGGAGACGGGGACCATCAAGTGGTTGGCTCGATTGTGTTGTTGCTGCCAGGGCAGGAGGGATTTGATTGTTATATTGTGGGTTTCTAATGTTGTCATCTGCCCAGCATCACCTGTGTGTGAGTTGGGCGGCTCTATCGATTTGTTTAATAAATAAAATAAATAATAAAGCTCAGTAATCCAAGACTTCATCAATATCTCCATTTTGCTGGAGTCAACAGGCTGTATCTAATGTCCCATCTAGTTATCTGCTGCAGTTTGTGTACATTTGCAGTAGATCAGCCTATACAAAGCTGACCTACAGACTGGAAACCAGTCCTATATCTATCAGCCCTTTGAGGTAGACCGGACTAAGAAACCAATTCCATGTAGTTGAGAGCTACTTTTACTGTAACTACTCATAGAAACAAAACCTTGCCAGTCTGAATGCCCCACTCTCCTTCTTTCCTGTGAATTAGGGGAGGAGGAGGAGTGGTGCGGTGGCCTAGAGATGGCACTCTTGCCTCACAATCAGGAGACTGTGAGTTCGATCCTAGGTAGAGGCAGATATTTCTCTCTCTGGGCACAATGACAATATATCTGCTCAACAAAACTCCACATTGGTGACAGGAAGAGCATCCGGCCAGTAAACACTCTGCTATCTCCATTCAGTTGCCCAGACTCCACCCCACAAGGGATTATGGGGTCGTTAAAAGATGATGATGATGATGGTGTGAATTAGGGAGGGACTTGTCTGAGAGATTTTCTCTAGTTACTTTCTTGGCCCGGGCTCAAATCTCTCTTATCTAGTGGATCTTCCTCCTATCCTACTAGCCTTACATCTACACCTTCCCTACACCTACACTTTCTACAATACAGGTAGTCCTCGGCTTACAGCAGCTTGTTTAGTGACCATTCAAAGTCACAACGGCGCTGAACATAGTGACTTATGACCAATTTATTCACACAAATGTTGCAGCATCTCCATGGCCAGCCACATGATCAAAATTCAGATGTGTAGCCACTGACTCATATTTAGGATGGTTCTGGAGTCAGGTGATTACTTTTTGCCACCGTCTGACAAGCGAAAATCAATGAGGAAGCCAGATTTTTAACAACAGTGGTGATATTCTACCGGTTCGGCCCGGTTCTGCCGAGCCGGTAACAGCGATGAGCAGCGAAGACCAAATCAGTTCTTTCCTCCACTCCGTTGTTGAGCCCACCTGGGCTCCCATACTCACCTTTATCCACTGAATTTGAAGCGCAGCTGCTTTGCACGGCGCACTACAGCGCCGCGCGGCAGCTGCTGAAGCAACTGGAATCGTGCAGGCTTGCAGGAGGTGAGTTAGAATGCCTCTGTGCCTGCGTAAAGTGCGTGTTTTGTGTGGGCGTACACGCAAAGCGTGCGCCCGCATGCAAAGTACGCCCACCAAGCCACACCCACCGAACCGGTGGCAAAAATATTTGAATCCCACCACTGCTTAACAACCATGTTACTAACTTATCGACTTAACAAACAGCGGCAAGAAAGATCATAAAACAGACCAAAGCTCGCTTAACAAATGTCTCACTTAGCCACATAAATGTTGGGCCTGAGTTGTGCTTGTAAGTCAAGGACTACCCGTAGAATGATTTCTCTTGCTTTAGCAGAGACTCTACCCCTTGAGCGTTCAGAATGACTCTATCCCTTGCAGACAGGATTTGATAATAGCTTGCTACTTAAGCCAAACCAAGTCTTATTGTTCAATACAGCTTATCGGTTCGCAAGAAAACGAAGGAACTATAAACATTATTTTGATTAAAATACTGATGCCTGTGGATAAAAGCATCTGCAGGCTGAATTTGCACTCCCTGAGCAAGAGTTCAGCAGAGTTCAGCTGCAAAATTTAAAACTTCTTTACGTTCCAGATTGCCTCTGCCTTTTGGGACTGTAAGTATTTACTGTCTCTGCTTAAATAATCAGTTGCGTATGCACACAGCGCGGTATGGAATACTTTCCCGCAGACTCAAGCAGAAACTGACCTGCTATTAAACTGGATTAGATTTTCTAGTGCAATTTTTTAAAATAAGAAAACCTCATAGATTTCCTAATACCCTTAAAAAGAGAAGTTTGGGATACACATATGTGCATATTATGCAGCTATATAAGAACATGTGCTATATTGAAGTGTAATTCAGATTTTTTTGGCTTAAGTGCCATCAAAAATGGCAATCTGTCCAGAATCACATCTGGCAATCTGTTCAAAACACCCATTGCAGGAGAGATGGAACATCTTGAAGGAATATATCTTACATCCAGACCATCTACCTATTTTGGCTATTTTATTCCTCCTGTTTTGTTTCGTTTTTAGGTCTTAAAGCGAGGAAGCATGTGGGAAAGATGTGAAGGATTTTCCAGGCAGGATAACTAAGAATATGTGGCTTTCATTACTGAAAATAAAAGATTGCCTTGAATTCTAAAACTTTGGCAAGTGTTTTTTGGCAAATGTCTAATGAGGGCTGGATTGTAAATTTCTGACATCTCCTCTGTAACGTTTCCCTGTCCAGTCTTATCCAACTCAAGGGCCAGTGCTCATTGCTGTTTCATAGCTGAGAGAGTTAGTATTGTCTAAAGACACTTCCATGGTCATCTGGTCAGCAGGACTACACATCGAAGCTCACAGAAGGCTGTTACCTCCCTACTGAAGGGGTACCTATTTTTCTACTCACATTTGCATGCTTTCAAACTGCTAGGTGACTGGAGCTGAGGCAAGAGCAGGCACTCACCCCATTGTGTGTCACTTGGGTCTCTAACCCAAGCTGTCACTTTCCATGTCTTTAACAGCTGAGCCAACAGCGGCTCCATCCAGTGGTGGGGTTCAAAAATGTTTACTACCGGTTCTGTGGGCGTGGCATGGCTTGGTGGGCATGATTTTGTGGGCGTGGCAGGGGAAGGATACTGTGAAATCCCCATTCCCTCCCCACCCCACTAACCTGCTTTCCAGCTCTATTCTCCTGTGCAGGGCAACAAAAGAAGAGCCAGCTGATCAGCTGGGACTCAATGGGAGGCAGAGAATAGATGGGGGCAGAGCCAGTCAGAGGTGGGATTTGCCGGTTCTCCAAACTACTCAAAATTTCCACTACTGGTTCTCCAGAACTGGTCAGAACCTGATGAATACCACCTCTGGATCCATCTTCTCTATACTCTTCAGCTAGCAGTTGGAAGAGATCTATGCATGGAGAGACCCTGAAGTGGTATTCAGCCAGTTCAGACCAGTTCTGATGAACCGGTAGCGGAAATTTTGAGTAGTTCGGAGAAGCAGCAAATACCACCTCTGACTGGCCCTGCCTACCTGCCCCCACTATTATTTCTCCTATATTCCCTTGGTTTTTAGCGCAGCTGATTCGCATGGCAGAGTGGATAGCCATGCCTCAGCTGAGCCAAAAGAAAACCCAGGTCAGCTCACCAGCACTGACACACAGAGGGAGGTTTTTGAACCCTGCATGCATCTCATAGAACCAGTAGGAAAAAATGTGGAAATCCACCACTGAGAAACCCTGATAGAAGATGATGAATGGACACAAACATGTCCATGTACATGGAATATCTTCTCAGTTTCAATCCAACATGGTTATTTAGTATAGTATAGTATAGTATAGTATAGTATAGTATAGTATAGTATAGTATAGTATAGTATAGTATCATGCCCTTGGTAGAGTCGGACTCTGAGGGAGAGGAGGAACAGCCGACAGGGAGTGGAGGTGTGGCTCCAGAGGTTGTGGAGGAGGCTGGGGAAGGGCAGAGGCTGGCTGGGCAGTCAGAGGAAAAACCAGGCCCATCCCCTCTGCATCCTAAGACATGCAGGGATGAACGGAGCAGGAAACAACTTGGCTTACGAGAGTAAGCTGCCATGATCCCCCTCATTAGTTGCAGCTGGGAAGAATAGTATATAAGAGAGACGGTTACAACACAGCATTGCCAGAAGCAAAGCGTGTTTTATTTTGGGCTGAAGTTATCTTGGTTGGCGTCCTTCCAACAGACTGTGCCTTGTTATCTCCTTGAATTTGGTAATTACTTATCCTGGTCGGTTGTGGAAATTTCTTCATTGTGGTTTATTTGGTTTTTTATTTCACCTCTATCTTCTCATTAATTTCAGAATGTATTGCTTTCTTTTAAAGACTATTTCTGAGTAAGTCTTATCTCCAACTGAGAATTATTGAACAGTGGGGCCAAGATGGAGGCATTAAAGGACATCTATTTACATTTTGGATTTTTTTACGTTTATGTTATACTCCGAGTCATCACAGTATTGTATGGTATGGTATGGTATGGTATGGTATGGTATGGTATGGTATGGTATGGTATTATTTTTTGTTAAATTCATTTGCCCTTTACATTGCCCTGGGGCTATTGTAGGTAGCTTACAACAATAAAAAGGAAGAAAAATGACAGGAGTGTAAACAAAACAGAAGTAAAATAATAGAGCAATAAAACAAACAATAACAAAGGAAGGCAGCAAGAATAAATAAAGCCCTGGGGGATGCAGTGGTTAGAATGAAGTATTGCAGGCTAACTCTGCCCAAAGCCTGGAGTTTGATCCTGATGGGCTCAAATTTGACCCAGCCTTCCATCCTTCTGAGGCTGGTAAAATCAAGCATCAGATTGTTGCGGGAAATATTCCAGTATTTCAGGAGTTGCCACAAAGAGGAGGGGGTCAACTTATTTTTCAAAGCAGCAGAGGACAGGACAAGAAACAATGGATGGAAACCAATCAAGGAAAGATTTGGTACTCACAGGATTTCTGATACCAGCCGAAGGGATGCACCCTGGCCTCAGTTTCCAGAGACATACAAGGAGAAATTTGCCAATCACTTCTTAATTCCTCACTGCAGGTTTGAATTCCCAAACTGCCCAGAGTCAAACACAAGATCTTGCTGTCTGAAATGAGAAAACCGTGGTAGGTTGTCATTGTTTTTCTATAAGTTTCTGTTGGCACTTGGCATTTTTAAATAATCCATCCACACTGAAGAAATAAAAACATTCGAGTTGATAGGGTGGTTTGCCTGTCATAAAATTAGCTGTGTGACCTGGCTGTCACAAAAAAATGGCAAAACATTTGGAACAATCAACATGTTTTAGCAAAACTGTCGTAAAACCGAATCATGTAACTGCACGATGCTACAGTTGACCATATATACAGGCTGGTTGAGAAGAGCCTGATGGACAGTTATGTGACTATGGAAAAGCAGCCATTGGAAGTCCAGAACGGGGTCATAAGTATCTTTGGGGAGTGGTCCATCATAACTGCAGGCCAGTCATAAGTAGAGGATTATCTGAATGCAGTTGATGGGACTTGAAAATGACTTTTTTAAAAATAAATTTTTTAAATAATTTTTTATTAAACAAAAACATTAAAAACAGTGAATGTGGTGTAATCATCCTGACACACCTATTTGTCGTACCTATCTGTTATGGTTAGCATATAATACAAATTTACATTATATATAAATTTATACATTACAACAATTTTCCATATTCTTAATCTACTATCTTAACATCCTTATCTTATTTTAATTTTAAGTCTTCCTTTTTTTGTTTAGTTTAGTTTAGTTTAGTTTAGCTTAGCTTAGTTTAACTTAGTTTAGCTTAGTTTAGCTTAGCTTAGTTTAGTTTAGTTTAGTTTAACTTTATTGTCAATGCACCTTGTGCAACAAAATCAAACACCATCTTTAGTGCACATCATGACCATGAAAATAAACACAAATACACATCCTTCACCCTCCACATATTAAACCAAAAACTCCCAACACCACACCAACACTGCACTATACAGTAGAATTCAGCAGAGCTACTGCCCTGGGATAGAAGCTGTTTTTCAGCCTATTTGCCCTTGTTGTTATTATTCTGTACCGTCTGCCAGATGGTAATAGTTCAAAAAAAGGGTTCCCAGGGTGAGATGGACCTTTGAGAATGTTTTAAACTTTCTTAAGGCAGCGGGAGCTATAAAGCTCTTCCAAAGAGGGGAGAGGGCAACCAAAGATCTTCTGGGCAATGATGTTAACCCTCTGGAGTGCTGTCCTATCTGCCCCTGTGCAATTGGCAAACCATATAGAGGCAAACCAACCATTGGTAAAATTTATCCCATACTTTATAATATTCAGCCTCATCCTTATTTTTTAATTCCAACGTTAGTTTATCCATTTCGACGCATCTTTTTAATTATCTCAGTTTCATTAAATTTCCACTTTTGAGCATAATCTTGCTGCCATGAGCACGTGTGTTATTAGATACATTAGTTCCTTATTGTATCTCTCTGTATTAATTCCCAGCAGAAAGAATTCCAGTCTATATTCAAGTTTAATCTCACCCATTTCTTCTAACCAACTCTGAATTTTATGTCCAAAATCCTGGGCTTTCCTTCAAGTCCACCATATATGATAATATGATCAATTCTCCTGGGACTTGAAAATGACTTGATAGCACATAATCCATGAATCTCAATGACTCTTTGTCAATCCTACCTACATCTGACTTCCTTATGGCCAGTTTCACAAATGCATACAGGTAATCCTTGACTTATGACCAAAATTGAGTCCAACATTTCTGCGACTAAGCGAGATCAAGTAGCTAAAAGTGAGTTTTGCCCCATTTTACAACCCTGCCACAGTTGTTAAGTGAATCAGTGCAATTGTTAAGTTATTAACATGGTTGTTAAATGAATCTGGCTTTCCTATTGACTTTGCTTGTCAAAAGATCACAAAAGGGGAATTACATGATCCCAGGACTTTGCAACCATCCTAAATATGAGCCAGTTGCCAAATTTTGATCATGTGACCATGGGGAAGCTCTGCTGGAAGAAATATCCATCTGGTTCAGTTCTAAGCCAGGAGAAAGACACCAGAAACATGGAGGCTGATTGGAAAGATGGTTTTATGGAGAAGCAGAACAACATGGGTTCTGGGCAGCTGACCACATGGAGTTGAGAGTGGGTGGCTTTTATACTTTCTCTTGGGCTTTGAACTTGAGCTTCCTGTTCCTGTGCAAGAACATGTATTCTATTGGTTGTTGTCAGACTCCCATGGGCCATGTAACTGGCTCTATAGGTTGTCTGGGCTAAGTTTGGCTGAAGTTTGGATTTTCTGAGATGATATAATAAAGAGGCTTGTGTTCTCAAAAGGTGTTGGAAAATTCCTATTATGGCTTAATGGTTTTGTCCTGGTTTGGAACTTGAGTGAGGGTATTTGCTTATGAATAGAGCTATCTATATCTTTATCTCTTAAGTGCTGACATCTGCTGTGGGCTGTTAAGAAAAGGTGGGGGCTGCTTTCTCCCTCTAAAAAAACATGTTTCTCATTTCTCATCCAGGGAAATATAATATTCTGCCTTTTGAATAGTCCTCAAAATATTTCATTCTTCTAGGAGCTTCCCACAGCTACAGTGGTCATAAGTATGAAAAATGGTCACAAGTTACTGTTTTTTCAGTGCCATGGTAACTTTGAATGGTCACTAAATGAACTGTTGTAAATTGAGAACTACCTGTATTTAGCTGGACAAGGTGAATAATACATCATACAGGGAAACCTGGAATCCCAAAAGAATCTCAGCAACTCAGTTATTTGTAAATATTAAGGAGGTGGGGCTTGTGGTGAGAGTACAAGTTAGGATTGGGGTAACTTTGAATCAATGGTGGGATTCTACCGGTTTGGCCCAGTTCAGATGAACTGGTAGTAAAAAAAATAGCTACCGGTTCAACCGAACCGGTATTTCTTTTTTTCCTCCTCCTAACGATCAGCTGTTCCAACAATGTCAGGATCCCCCTCACTGTCTTAATGCTTTGCCCAGGAGGCTTCCGTGAGGCCCAGGAGGCAAAAATGGGCACATGGAGGGGTGCTGCACAGCCCGCCGCACTCCATTTTTTGCCTTCCTGAGTCTCGGGGAAGCCTCCTGGGAGCAAAAACACCCCTCAGGAGGCTTCCCTGAGGCCCAGGAGGCCAAAAAACAGAGCGTGGCGAGGAAGGTGCTGCACACACAAAAAAGAAGAAGCCACACCCACCCAGTCACGTGGCCATGTCCACCTAGCCACTGCATGTTATATATTTGTTCTCTGTTCATGTCCAAAGTGCAGTGCTGACCAGAAAGAAATAGCCTGCTCCTTTGTCTTCTGCTCACCTTTTCTAAAGAACATAAATTAACCAGCAACAGAAGCAGCAAAGTAGGCTGTGAGTTGTTGGCTATAGAACAAGCCCTTTCCGTTGAAGCTTCTGGAGTGCCTGATTTTTGGCTGCAGGTTCTTAGAAAAATAAATCCACTTTCCCCACTTCCTCCCTTATCCAGAAACATTACAGGGTACATGGCTCAAACAAGCACACAGGAGTTTGTTAAACACTGCAAACCACAATGAAATAGGTTCCAGATTCCCTAAGGGAAAAGATTAAAAAAAAATCTACGGGGCTTGTAATGAATGACTAAAAAAAAATACCTATGTCTTGGGAAGCATTTAGAAGTCCAAAACCCGAGCAGCAAGGATCAGCATCGCAAAGCCGTTCACAGTCAAAAAAACTGAATGAAAAAAAAAAAAAGAAAAGAAAAGACAGAATGTGAAAAACAAAGGAAAATGAACACGTTTTGCATCTTAATTCCTGAGAAACCAACAGGAAGCTTCTACACTTCATTAAGAGAGATAAATCGGTTTTGGGACTCAGCAGTCTGAGTGAAACTTACATTCCAAACCAGAAACAAATAACAAGAATATCCCTTTATATTAAAGCCACTGGGATTTTAAAAGAAAAACAATCTGTAAAACAGAAGTTAATGATTTTCTTAAGATATAGGAGTGAGAGCAGACCTCTGCAGCAAAATTTAAATGAACAGCTGGGACCCAGAAAGTCACAGAGGGGTTTTATTAACTTGTTTGAAAGGTGTTCTTGCTTCTTTTATACATTGTTATAACAAGGTAAGAGGTGTGGTGGCTCAGTGGCTTAATGATGCTGGAGATGGTCTCTGCTCCAGTGGTTCGAGTCCTAGCACTGCATGGTGGGACGAGTTCCTGTCACTCAACTTCTGTCCACCTAACCATTCAAAAGCATATTCTATTCTTTATTTTTGCCCTTTAACAACCCCGTGATCTCTTGCAGCGGGATGGAGTCAGGACAACTGAATGGAGCTGAGTGTTTACTGGCCCAGTGCCCTTCCTGTTGCCAACACAGAGTTCACAGCTGATATTTACTCATTGCGCCCAGAGAGAGAGAATTGTCTACCACCACCTAGGATCGAACTCACAGCCTCCAAATTGTGAGGCGAGAGCTCCACCTCTAGGCCACTGCACCACTCATTCAAAAGCATATTCTATGTGAGTAGATAAATAGGTGCACTTCGGTGGAGAGACGAGCGGATGCTCTGTGAAGGCAGTCAGATTCCTGCCGGCTCTGAACCTTCCTGACTGCGGCGCCCGTTTGCAAGGTGGCTCTGGGGAGGGAGAGGGACTTGGATGACCCTGCTGGAAGAGCGGTTCATCTTTCTTTCTGGAGCTGACTCAGTCAACTGTGGCATACCTTGGTAAGCGTGCAAGCATTTCCAACAACAGAGCTGGTACCTTGGCAGCCAAACTACCTCGCCACAATAGCATGGGGATCTCCTGGCTAATGTAGCAATGCCATAAGCCAATAATAATAATAATAATAATAATAATAATAATAATAATAATAATAA
>NW_020769330.1:13561341-13593869 GCF_900518735.1 Pseudonaja textilis | reverse complement strand
TATTCTATTCTATTCTATTCTATTCTATTCTATTCTATTCTATTCTAAACCACTCCAAACTCGATTGCAGAAAATACAACTTCAGCAACAGAGTGGTCAATGCCTGGAACTCACTACCTGACTGTTGTTACAGCCTCAAACCCTCACAGCTTCAACCTCAAACTGTCTACTGTGGACCTCACCCCTTCTTAAGAGGTCCTTAAAGGGGGTGTGCATAAACGCACCAGCGTGCCTTCCGTCCCTGTCTTACTGTCCTGATTTGTCTGTACTTACTTCCTTTGTTCTTGTCTCGGTTCATACCTATACTTGTTATCTTGTATATGTTTGACAAACAAATAAATAAAAGAAAAATAGAAATGCTTTTCCATTTCCTTACACTCAGATTTACACACATGGATACACACAAACACACACATACACACGGAGAATAACATATGGAGGACTTCAAGTGATGCAAACCAGAAGCAAAAGGTACTCTAAACCTCAGCACCACTAGAAGGTCAATTAAGAATAAAAACTACTGATGAAGATGCTAATTCGGATTACTATTATTACAACTTCTGAAGGCTGTTATTATGGTAACCGCTATTATTTTGAAAACAGGTTTATCTTTTCCCTGGGATATGTGATACCTTAATGAATAAGGCACCTCAAGCACAGTTGTGTAACTGCACACCAGTCAACCCCACCCCAAGGAATGTTGTCTCCTCTTACAACTTCTCTGAAATAAATGCCAACGGTTGCCTTCAGGATCAGTTTAAGCGAACACAATTTCATCCCCAAGGATTAGGGAGAGAAGATGAAACAATGTTCAATTATTTCTTGCTAAAGCAATTAAGGCCTTTTACAGTTGGGCCCAAAGGGAGTACTCAGTTTTCTAAATCTTATAGTCCTAATTAGAAAGAAGGGAAGGGGAGGAGGGAAGAAGGAAAACAAGGGAGTTCACCTTGCAACGCATCCATGGATGCATCTTCTTTTTTTGAAGTTGTCTATGAAGATCCTCAATCCAGAGGTGGTATTCAGCAGGTTCTGACCAGTTCTGGAGAACCAGTAGCGAAAATTTCTGACCAGTTCTGGAGAACCGGCAAATACCACCTCTGACTGGAGATTTTACAGTATCCTTCCCCTGCCATGCCCACCAAGGCATGTCCACAGAACCGGTAGTAAAAAATTTGAATCCCACCACTGTCTCAATCATCCCGATCATGGTTGTCCCAAATGTGTTTCTTCAAAAGGCAACTGGATGTCTAGTTTTTTTCCTCAAAAACATTTCGCTTCTCCTCCAAGAAGTTTCTTGGAGGAGAAGTGAAATGTTTTTTAAAAAACATTTTCAAATGGAAAAAAAAACTGGAGAAGAAAGTCCAGTTGCTTTCTGGAGAAGCACCATTGGGTTATGTCAAAGTTCTACTTCTATGATGTGAAGGCTTGACCAATCTACTCACCTGAACACTGGGAATCTGTCCAAGAACCATCTGTCTCTGTCCAGTCTAATCTCTTTCCATTGCTGTCAACACAAAATGACTTTTGGGTGGAAAGATCTTTGTAAGAAGGTCTATACTGGCCATTTTCATCACACCGTCCAGCTTGCTCATTCCTCTGGCAATCAGTAATACCTGGGATGGGCACAGAATTATAAAAAAAATTGGTGGGACAGACTTCCACTCAATAGAAGAGAATATTTGCAGCTCAGGGTTGAAGAGTGGAGTCCTTGGTACTCACTGACTTTGGTTGTTTGCTTGCAGACATTTCATTACCAAACTAGGTAACATCAACAGTGCTGTTGATAATATTACCTAGTTTGGTAATGAAACATCTGCAAAAAAAAAAACACAACCAAGTTCAGAGCCATCAAGGACTCCAGAAGTCCATCTGTTTATGATTCTCCAGCCAAAGACCTTTCTGGATGAATCAGACCTTAAGTTAAAGTTTCTGTCTCCTATTTTTCAATGAATGTTTACTTCACTGGGCTAGGTGTGAATTCTGCACAAAACTATAAGGTGGATTTTTTAACTTTGGCTTAGCATAATGTGCAAATATTATATAGCGACTATTGTATCTTATTCAAGAAGCCACAGTTAAGGGAAACAATACAAACCCAGATACAAGCCAGAATTCTACCATCCTGCTGTCCCATTATTTGTTGACCCAGCCACATCCAAAACAAATGCTTTGAACATTGTATAGGATACCATATTCTAACCTATAATGTTGCTTGCTTTGCTTCAGTATGCTGTGTAAACCCACCCATTCTGCTTCTTAAACCAGGATTTATGACCGTGTCGCATAAGAACTCAGATAACTATAGTTCATTTAAGCAATCCAGATAATTGTGATTTATCCAATAACCAGTCCTTGGTTTAGGGAAGAGGGCGCCAAACTTGGGTATTTTAAGATTTGTGGACTTCAACCCCCAGAATTCCCCAACCAGCCATGCTGGTCAGGGAAATTCGGAGAGTTGAAGTCCACAAGTCTTAAAGTTGCCAAGATTGGAGAGCCCTGGTTTAGCGTAATGTATGAAACTACATGATTGGATAAGGGAAGCCTTTACCTTGCTTTATTTTATTAAACAACTGGAAATCAGTATATAGAACATAAAATAATAGAGTTGGAACTTGAAAGGGATCTTGGAGGAATTCTAGTCCAACTCCCTGCTTAATATCATTTGGATAAACGATCACCCGGCCTTCTTCTGAAAACCTCCAGGGATGGAGCACTGACAACAACATCTTCAACATCAAACAGAAAACGCATCATGCATTTTTCAAAGACTCTTACAGTGATCGGCTCTGAAAGCTCCAGGAGAGACAGTCAGTGTCCCAAGAGGACATTTGACACACAAGTTACTTCCTGCTTGGTCTTGATAGAATCCAGAAGGGCATGGAATGCAGCCCCCGTTCTGAAAGGAGGAACCTGGAGGACAGGCAGCTGCAAACGGAGAAAAGGTTTATTAGCCTATGGAATTCAAATCCATTTTGAATTCTTCCAGGAGAGAGCTCCTTGAGAAATCAAAAGTCCTCTTTTCAAAGCAGAAAGATAGTCACACCATGTAACTGTCCCCAGACTCTGAAGGGATTGACTTTAGCATGCTGCAATGTACTTCCCACAGCCAGGTATGGGCTGCTAGGGGTACACCCGGGTTCGGGCAAACCCATAGCTAATGTTATGGCTGATTCAGTGAACTGCCAAATCCCACCCCACCCCGCCCCTGTTGTGGTACGCAGGCAACGGGTGCAGACGGCTGAGGTCTCAGAGAGCAAGGACTCAGATGAGGGGCCTGCGTGTGATGTAGGGATGGGGCCAGGACTACCAGGGAGCAGAGTGCTGCCTTTGGAGCTTGTGGGAGCTGGCAGTAGTGACGAAGAGGATCCCGAGGAGCCTGTGCCCAGTGCGCGTGCGCGCAGGGCTGTTCAA
Organism: Pseudonaja textilis; assembly: GCF_900518735.1. Next base: position 13,590,458 of record NW_020769330.1, on the reverse strand, counting down.
AGGAAAGAGCAGCTGCAACAGCACGGGCAACTCAGGAGTAAGGCTGCAAGGTGATGGCCCCTCCCTTTAAGAGATAAAAGCCAGCCCTCGGAAGTGAGATTCTTTGCAGGAAGCAAAGAAGTTCTTGCACTTCAAGTCTTGTGGAAGTTCGGACTATCCTGATATGTGTTTGGAGACTTTTGGTTTTGATTACTCCCTTGCAATTTAATCTTGGCAGCCTTGCACAACCTTGGCAAGGCTTGTTTTTATCTGGGACAATTAGTTTTTAATAGCGTTTTAAAGTGAATGAACGGAATTCACAGAGAAGCATTCAAAAGGTTTTGCTTTTATCTGTGTTTGGTGTTTGTTTGCTTTGAACAAGGCTTGGGTCAGAACAGCCCCTCCCCTCCCAGGAGTCTCCATGTGGCCCACTTTGGATGCGAGGTCTGCACAGGGCTTGCACAGAGGCTCAGGAAGAGTGAAAAATGGGCCTCCTGGAAGTTCAGAAGTCCAAAAATGGGCCTGTTTCCAGGCTCCGGAGGGTCTCCAGAGCCTGGGGGAGGCCGTTTTTGCCCTCCCAGAGGCTTGAGGAAAGCCTCCGGAGCCTGGGGAAGGCAAAAAGCCCCACCCCGGTGCAGAAGACTGACTAGGCCACGCCCAACCTGGCCACGCCCACCCAGCAACCAGGCAGAGAACCCGTTGCTGAAATTTTTGAAGCCCACCCCTGTCATAAGGGATTAACTTCAGCATGCTGCAAGGTACTTTCCACAGCAGTCTTGAAAGGCCCATATTAAAAAATTCTATAGGAGCTGAGACTATACCTCTATGGACAAGGGGCTATCCAGTCCTACTATATTGCACCTTCTAAAAGGACTCATGGACCCCTCTCATAATACCTCCCCTGATAAAATACCCAGAAAACCCTGCTCTTTTTTTTAAATGTACAATTGCTGTTATTGGATCAGTCCAACTGTCAGCTAGATCTCCAGCCTGGGTTTCCCCTTTGACGCATGCTCGCTATCGGCTGCCATAGTAATGGGACACAGGAGGAGGGCATGGCATTGGGATTTGGGAAGCGAGCTGGTGTGAGGAAGGCCCTTGTGAACTCAAAGGGAGGTTTGCTCTCAAGAATTATTGCCCTGCTGAATGGCGTTGTTTACACCCAGTCGAGGCCAACCCTCCTAAAACTCCAGATGGACGAAAGCACTTGAAGATGTGCTCCACATGACACTATAAGGGATGCAGATTTGGACATTCAGCCTGGGTCCCTGAGGGGAGGGATTTGGGGAAACTGTCAATATGTAACTTTTGCGCCTTTGGGCTCAGACCTTGCTTTCCTTTCGCTGCTACCATTTCAAGCTCAGTAAAAGCTGATAAAATAATTTGTTTTTGTCTTGAGAGAGACTTTCAGTAAGGCTAAGCTAAAACCAAAACCCTTCTCTTTCCAAGTAACAAATAAAAAGCAAGCGTCACCACCCAAATGATTGTCAGGCTCAAAAGACCAGGCCCATAGGTGAAGGTCTAATTAAACTGATTTGTTGCTAAACAGCCTACGGGCAGGAATCTTCTCAACTAACTAGCTTAGCACCTAGAATTAGATAAGGCTCAGTGGAATTCAAGGGAGGTTGAACTAGTTCACTTGTGACCACGTAGGGATTCTAAGCTAATCCCTCTTTTTACTCTCCCCTGCCCATTTTCTTCCACTTCTTATCCTACATTGATACATACCACATCCTTGAGAATTCAGTATCACTTCTCCAGTAGTTAAGACTTTGTGAAAACCATCCTTGCATCCCAAAGAAACTTTAGGAAACATGCCGGAATTTCCTTTTCCAGGAACACGGATGAAAGTGTCTGCTCGGAATTGCTTGTTGTCCAATTGGAAGATAAAGCCACCGCTCTTGATCAGCTCTTCAAAACGTCCAAGGAGATTCTCACCAACCATGGCTTTCTCTATCAGAAAATGATAGAAATCAGGGAACCAAGTAGAAGAATTCCAGCAGGAAAACACTGACAGGTATATCCTGGGGGCACTTTCCATTGAAATGAGTGGATAATTCAAAGAGAAGAGACCCACTCCAAGAACTTATTACTTGGATGATCAGACTTGGCATTTATTCAAGATGGCATAAGGCATTCCATTTGGCAGCAGACCCAACAGAAAAGGTTTTCTGGACATGCATGAATAAGCCAAGAAGATTAACATTAGACCAACAACCAACAAGTCAACAATATCCCAATCAACGAACAACCAACTCAGACAAACATGCGATCAGTAAACAATAGCCCAATCAAGAAACAAGACCTCTCCCATTAACACTGACAAGACAAGCTACCAATATGTAAAAAAAGGAAGCAAACCCCACTCCCAACTAGCATTGATCATGCTATCTAGTTGGGTAATGAAACATCTGCAAGAAAACAACCAAGCTCAGAGGACACTAAGCATTTCACAAACCAGAAGATCTGGAAGTGGCTGTGCCAAAGTTTCAGGAAGATGGAATTTGGTGATTCAAGGAGAGTCTTCAGAAGGGCCTCTAAACTATATATAAAGCTATACTGCTTATATTAAAAGCTTGAAGGCTGTTGACTATCCTTTTGGAATTAATTGATATTTCTGTTTATCTCTAATTGGCAACAGACATGCTTACCCTGATGTCCCTACCAGGGATCTTCTCAGCCCTGTTCCATTATTTAATAGGACCTTAATGGGAAGGTTTTTGTGGGTAGAAAAGGGGAAAAGTAATCTGATTTGCATTCTCAAGCTAATATTTCATGTCATAAACTGCCGAGAGAAGAGAGAGAGAGAGAGAGAGAGAGAGAGAGAGAGAGATGAAAGAGAGACCCTTTAAAATTGCACTTCTCTGAATTTTTAAACTATGAATTAAAAAGAATATGTCAGAAAAAAAGTGCCCTGGAATATTTTATATCTTAGTGCAAATAGTATATGATGAATCATATTAAAGACCATCACTCACAAATAAAGTATATATGTGATGAAGAAATGCACGTCTCAAGAAAAATATGCACCAGGAAAAATATGCACCATGCCCTGTGAATGTCTGTGGGGATATGAAAATATCATGAACTGAATTTGAAGACTGGAAACATTGGGAAATGGAAGGACAAATTTGGTTTCATGTCCTGTTTTTTCCCCAGTTTCCTAGTTCTGTTCATGAGCAACTCCTATTTAAAAAAACAACAACAAATAAAGCTCCAATGAAAGTTTCTTCAGCTGAGGCCTGCCTGTTGAGACAGATTTTCCAACCAAGTTTCTTGAAATAGGTCCATCATGTCGTGCTGTAGGCTTGGGATCATTCACCCTATATGTAGTACAATTCTATCACAACAAATTGTGCTTTGTTATTTTTCCCAAGTGCAAACATATGTCCAAAATAAACAAATACTTGAATTCCTTTCCAATTATCTTAATGTAGTTTATGGTTTTTTTTCAATATTTAAAGATTATATGTTTTATAATATAATCCAACCACAGTACTTTCTACAGTTATTGAATAGATCTTTATTATTTCTTTGGTGGTCCAGAATGCTTTCCAAGGCCATAAAAAAAATGTAATTTAGGCCTAAAACTCATCTTATCCTTTGCTGTATACAAGTATTTCAGACATATGAGCAAGCAGAGAACTTTCCTTCATTTAATCCTTCCCAGGTGCAAGGGATATAAATACAAATAGCTTTCAGAACTGGTGCCCACATAGCTATTCTCCTCACAGGAAGCTTCTGGAGGTGGTTACAATTTGGCCTTTCTTAGGGTAATGAGTGACAGTCAGAGTTTAGGAATTCCAAATTGGAAAATAGAAATGTGCAAGAATGTTGCGGCTGAATTATTAATCAATTAATGGAAACTGCAACCTAAACTAAATTTTAGATGATAATATTAATACAAAGGAAATCCAAGCTTGGTATTCTTAGTATATGTTTGGGCTCAATTTTTTTTTTTTTGAAGGAGCTTTTAAAAGCTGGGAAAAAAATAATAGAATTTCCAGGATTGAAACAAAAAACCAAGTAATAGTCTCTTCCATTCTTCCTTCCTTCCCTTCCTTTCCCTTCCTCTCTCTCTACCCCTCTTTCCCTCTCCTTTTCCTTTCCCTCTCTTTTCCTTCCTTCCTCCCTCCCTTTTTTGCTCTCCCTCGACCGTCCTTTCCCTTCCCTTCCTCTTTTGCGTTTTGTGACAAATATATTTAAATATGATTCCAATACAAAGCACAGTCTCTTGTGGTGATGGTACAGCTCCTATGAACTTTCAAAGAGTTAAAACAAAATATATATATATTTTAATTTTCACTCATTTCTGTTAGGCTTTTTCATTAGATCTTGAATACCCTGACATATTTGAAGAGGATGAGGGCCAATAATATTTTAGTCAAAACAGCCACATTACGCTAGAAATAATAAACTAACCGATGTCGTATAAGTCAGGAAGTGCAGTAGCTGGCACATTTTCGAGCATAGCTTGCCATGTGACATTCGCTCCCAGACGGTCAGCAGCTGCACACTCAACCAGGACAGCAGAATCTCCACAGACTGGAACAGACAACAAGTTCTCCAAAGTATTGACCTTAAAAAAAAAAAAAAAAGATCAGATTCTGCTATTGTTGGTAGTGGTTGTGATTTGAATTCAGCCACAATTCATGTTTAAGCTTAAACAAATATTCTCTTCTCTTCTCTTCTCTTCTCTTCTATTCCTATTCTATTCTATTCTATTCTACCTTCTCCCCACAACAAAAACCCTGTGAGATGGATTGAGCTGAGAGAGAATAATTGGCTCAAAGTCACCCAGACAGTTTTCATGCCTAAAGCAGGACTAGAACTCACACTATCCTGGGGATCCATTGAACCAAGTCATCCAGCTGGCTTTCATGCCTAAACAGGACTAGAACTCACATTCTCCTGGTTTCTAGCTTCGTGCCTTAGCTGCTAGACCAAACTGACTCTTTAGAATAGAAAGAGCTCCTGCCCACCTAGCCGTTTGAAAGCATGAAAATGCAGGTAGATATATAGGTACCACTTTGGTGGGAGCCCCTTTGAGCATCCTCTGGGCAACGGTGATGTCGCCGGCTAGTCCTTTCAATCCAGAAGTGCTTTGGTAGATGCTTCTGACACAAATGTAGTTGTAATAATACCATGATAGATTCAGAAATCAGTGTGCTCCTATTGGTTGGCCAAATCATACCCAGGGATGGCCACGCACAATCCACAATAGAGCTGCTTCATTCACTTTTGCATAGATTCACCATTAAAATACCTGGATATGGCAAAAGCCACGAGACTTCAGCTCATCCAGAATGAAGATCTGGAATGTCTCCAGCAACCCGGAATAATCAGGGCTGCAGGTCTTCTCTGGAGGCAAGATGAGCTGAAACTGGGTTTGAACCTGGATACTTTGGAATGGCTGCAGTCCTAGACATAAGGCAAACAAAGTCAGGGTTAGACCAAGGATCCAACAACATTTAGACCCTTTCAGATGCCTTCCTCCTTATTTTCTTCACATACATTTCAAATTCTTGCTTCTTGTCTTGTCTTCAGGGGCTTTGGAGAATAGCTTGACTTCCTCTTCTTTGTGGCAACCCCCGAGATATTGGGACACTGCTATCATGTCATCCCTAGTCCTTCTTTTCACTAAACTAGACAAATTATTATTTGTCTAGTTTGTTATTATTATTATTAGTAGTAGTAGTAGTAGTAGTATGATTTAATCTTTAGTGAGATTCACAGCTTTAGGGCTGGTTGGTAGCTCAACAGCTCAAGTCCTAACCAAGGACCTAGGAACTGTTCAGGTAGCGTCGGAGAATATAAGCTGTTCCAAGTAGGGTGGTTTTTTGTAGAATCAGATTATTATTATTATTGTTGTTGTTGTTGTTGTTGTTGTTGTTGTTGTTATAGAACTACGAGCCTGGCCATCATGGTTATAATGACAATCAAAAATTAGGTCTCCCAACTGACTGACACAATTTTATAACCTCTTTTGCAATGTTCATTAAGCAAATGCGGTGGTTGTTAAGGGTTTACTATGGGCTGTTTTATTTCTAAAAACCAGAAATAAGTGCCAGTTTTTGGCAAAATTGCTGTAAAATGCAGTCAAATCATGGTGGGATGCCACAGACGGCCATAAATGCAGGATGGTTGCTAAGCAACCAGTATGGTCACATGACCATGTGGGAATGGTAGCTGTCAGTACTTTGGAACCAGGCTATAGATAGCCCTGGAGAGGTCATTGTAACTTCGAAGGGCCACTAAGCAAGAAGTCATACGTCAAATTCCTGTATTCTGAATCAAAAAAGACTTTGTACCCTACTACAGGGTTCTGTATACGTTCTCCCTTGTTATACTCACTCTGACAGGCAAGAGAATGAGGTGGGTTTGTAAGCCAGAGGAGATTCTGGGTATCACACAGAAGAAGTTCTCCTTGAGACAAGACATCTTGATAGCCCGGAGAGCAAATCACTTGACATTGCTGAATCTTTGAGTTTGCGGTGGTGATGTTGCAAAAAACCCCACCGTGGGTCAGGTTAGAAGCATCATAAGACAGAGGACACTGTGGACCTGGAAGAACACAGTGAACAAGGTCATGCCAAGGAATTTGTCTTAGGTATCAAAATTAGCAATAGCACGTAAGACTTCTATACAGTGCTTTTACAGCCCTCTCTAAGCAGATTACAGAGTCAGCCTCTTGCCCCTAAGAATCTGGGTCCTCATTTTACCCACCTCGGAAGAATGGAAGGATGAGTCAACCTTGGGCCTCATGGGATTTGAATTGCCAAATTGCAGGCAGCAGGCAGGCAGCAGAAGTAGCCTGCAGTACTGCACTCTAACCACTGCGACACCTCAACTCATCTAAACATTAAGATCCCCCTTGGTTCTTAAAATGTCGCTTACGTTCACAGGCAGGCCTCTGGCCATTAACTCTTGTCCCTGGAGCCTCCTGGCCATTGTCAAGGACACACCAACAGCTTGCTTGGTCTCCACTGCATTGTGCTGGAGAGAAACTCTGACGATCGTCGTCACACTCCGGGATGTAGCCTCTACCGATTTCTCGCACCAGAACCTTCGATTTCACCAGACTGCAGAAGCTGGGGCCTTCAAAAAACAAGAATTAGATAGTGTAGGACAGGCACGGATTGAAGCAATAAGCAATAGCACAGACTTATATACAGGGGTGGGCTGCTGGGGGTTCGCAGGGGTCCAGGAGAGCCCCTAGCTAAGATTCTGTGCAGTTCAGAGAATCCCAAAATCCCACTCCTGGCTGGCCCCATCCACCTGGCCCCTCCCCTCCCACGAGTCCCCACATGGCCCGTTTTGGATGCAGGTTAAGTGCAGGGCATGCACAGAGGCCTGGGAAGGGTGAAAAATGGGCCACCCAGAAGTTCGGGAAGGCCAGAAATGGTCCCATTTCCAGCTTCCAGAGAGTCTCCAGAGCCAGAGGAAGCTGTTTTTGCCGTCCTGGAGGCTCAAGGAAAGCCTCCGGAGCACGGGGAGGGCAAAATTTTCCCCTGCCGTGGTACAGGAGGCCGACTAGGCCACAGCCACCATGCCCATGTCCACCCAGCAACCGGACAGAGAACCCTTTGCTAAAATTTTTGAAGCCCACCCCTGCCACCTTCCATGGTGCTTTACAGCCCTCTCGAAGCGGTTAAAGAATCAGTGTATTGCCACCAACAATCTGGGTCCTCATTTTATCAACCTCGGTCAGGATTGAACTGCTGGCAGTGAGCCGAATTGGCCTGCAATACTGCATTCTAACCACTGTGCCACCACGAGTAGCCACCATTTTTTACCCACGGAAGTGTTATTCATTCAGACCTTGAGCGAGGAGGAATGAAGACTCTTTGCTTCATTCTTGCCTGGCCATCTTTTATATTACAGATAGTCCTCAGGTTACGACCATAATAATACGGCCATAATACGACCAGGTTACAACCATAATTGAGCTCCACATTTCTGTTATTAAGTAAGACATTTGCTAAGTGAGTTTTGTCCCATTTTACGACCTTTCTTGCCACAGTTATTAAGCGAATCACGGCAGCTGATAAGTCAGCAACCCGGTTGTTAAATTGAATCTGGCTTCCCCATAGCCTTTGTTTTAGCGGTTGTAAGCTGTCCAGAGTCATAGGCAGTCAGGCACCATAAAAATTGGATTGATGTACAAATAAATATTTCCTGTGGTCACACCTATGTAGTAAAATCTAGTATTTTCTCCCCCTGAGGAATGTCTTTTTCTTATTCCATTTTTTAATTGCCTAGAAGCAGACACTTAAAAATAGAGCTTTAATCGGTTTAGCAGGAACAAAAGTTTCCAATTGGTAAAGGCTGAGAACACAGCAAGAGCATTCCTGCAGAATCAAGCCAAAATTCCAACAAGAATATTTTGGAATGTGTTTGCACACTTCTCAGCCCTTCTTTACAGAATATTTGGAGGTGGATTCCACAAAGGAAAGAGAGTCAATCTAGTCTCTGAAGCACCTGAAGGAAGGACAAGAAACAATGGATGGAAACTAACCAAGGAGAGATGGAACCTAGAACAGGGAAGATAGCAGAAAGAAGTTGGATAGGTTTGCAGCCTTGAGTTATATTTGTGAAAATAATAAAGGTGTTATAAAGATAGATGATAGATAGATAGATAGATAGATAGATAGATAGATAGATAGATAGATAGATAGATAGATGATAGATGATAGATAGATAGATAGATAGATAGATAGATAGATAGATAGATAGATAGATAGATAGATATAGATACTATGATAACATATAGTGGTTCATATGTTTAAAACTTAGGAACATTCAAGTAATATTTTTCTAATCGTATTTTCCTAATGCTGATTACTTGGTAACCAGAAAGTGGCATTCTCTTGTTACTAACATTACTGCTGCCACCAGAACACTCCGTCCTTTTTACCAAATAATCTCCTTCGCTTTAGAAGACAGGATTGGCGAAAGGAGAACTTCTGCAGATTCCCTAAATAGGACTGAAAGTTAAATTAGAAAGCAATCACAGTCACTTACAAGGAATCTCGCCATTAGAATCAATTTTGCTCTCTTGCATTACTTCTCCCGACACCACGTTGACACACCAGGCCTGTGAATCCAATTTTTGAACATTTGCATACTCTCCATTCTACAATAGAATTGTAGGCATATAAATTAGATGGATGATAGACAGATAGACAGACGGATGGATAGATGGATGGATAGATAGATAGATAGATAGATAGATAGATAGATAGATAGAGGTATGGATGGATGGATGGATGGATGGATGGATGGATGGATGGATGGATGGATAGATAGATAGATAGATAGATGGATGGATGGATGGATGGATGGATGGATGGATGGATGGATAGATAGATAGATAGATAGATAGATAGATAGATAGATAGATAGATAGATAGATAGATAGATAGATGATAGAGAGAGACAGACAGACAGATGATGGATAGATATGGTTATGTCCACAAATTCTACACAAGATTGTTGCTTTTAAGGACCAGAATTCTAACAAAATTTAAAAGCTGGCTAATTCACACACAACACTCTTCATATTTCCTGCTATTTGAGCTCATTATTATACTACTCATTCTAAAATGAACAGTATAATCATGAGCAGCTGAGTGTGGTTGATCCCAAAGAAGGTAGAACAGCATTCAGTGTGATGACAATTTGTCAAGTAGGTTGGGAAGCCGAACAAAAACCCACCCTTGAAGAGGACAATAGCAAAGTACACTTGTGTTGATGCCAATAAATAGGACAATTGTGTCCATGTAGTCACCAAGAGTTGAACTCAAAGGAATCTTCATTTACATAGATGCTTAACTGGGACATGGACTGTGTCTACAGATGGTGATCATATTTGGGTCTTGAGCATTCCATTTGCACCCTGAGATCGTTTCATTGACGTTTTGGATTCTTTTTCAAAGTCTGGGGAAATTTTAAGGCGGGAACAGTTTCCTTATGGGAAGCTTCCTGCTCCCGTCCCCACTTTTAAAAACCAACAAAAATCACCACCACCAACAATAGCAAAAATATTCTAGATTTGCATAGGGAGGTTGGGAATGGAAGCTTTTTGTTCCTGACATTCCCATTACCCTCCCTGCCCTTAAAACTCCCCCAAAGGCTCGTGAAAATATATCAGGTTCATCATCATCATCATCACTCTTTTTTAATGACCCCATAAACCCTTGAGAGGTGGAGTCTGGGCAACTAAATGGAGCTGAATATTTACTGGCCGGATGCCTTTCCTGTTGCCAATGCAGAGTTTTATTCAGCAGATATATTCTCAGTGTGCCCAGAGAGAGAAATATTTGCATCCACCTAGGATCAAACTCACAGCCTCCTAATTGTGATGCAAGAGCTCCCCCTCTAAGCCACTGCACCAATCCCTTTCCAAAATCACCAGAAGGCCTCTGTTGGTCCTGAAAATGTCAGGAGACTGATGTGGGGCCCCTAACTCCTCATACGTTCCCCAATCTTGACTTGGTAGATACAAGAAAAGCTCTTAAAGACATCTAAAACCCCAAAAGTCACTCTAGGCATTAGGGAATGCATCAATCATCCTGTTTCCTGTAGATTTAGCATGTCCTCGTGCTAAGCAAGATAATCGGATCAGAGAGGAAGAAGGAGTCATATTTTTAGCAAACCTGAAATTAGCCACATTTCTCCCTGAAAGGAAAGTTTCCCCCTGCCCAGTCATGTCCAACTCTAGGGAGCTGTGCTCATCTCCATTTTCTACTTAAGGAGCCAGCAGACACATTCATGATCATGGTTTGCCATGATTACCTCCAGAGGCACACAGAATGCTGTTATCTTTCCTCAAAGTGGTACCTACTTATCTACTCGCATTTGCATGCTTTCGAACCACTAAGTGAGCGGGAGCTGTAGCAAGGGGTGGGAGGTCACTCAATCTCTATCTGCCAGCCTTCTGGTCGATCAGATCGGCATCTTAACCACTAGGCCACCATGCCCTCTTTCTCACCCACCAAAAAAAAAAAAAAAATAGAAATATCCCAACCATCAAAGAGGAAAAAATGTAATAACGTAATAATCAAAATACAATTTTCAGCTTTATGCAACTTGCCTCCAGACAGGATGGAGTAAACAGAGCTGCTGAAGTGGCATTCCGTGTCTCTCCATTCATTCTCCAACTGGCAATCTGGGCATTTACTTGGGAACGTTGACACGATGTCTGACCTGCATTCAGATCATTTTTTTACAGAGTAATATGTATTCCATCTAGCAAACAAGTCTGCAGACCCACTTATTTCTTCACCCCGATTAATTAAAGAACAGTTGCAGAAACTGAGGATTTTTGAAACTAAGTGTTCACTCCAGGCAATGACACCAGTAGTCAAGACACAGGGGAAGAAATTCATCCCCAGAATCACTTCATCGATCCAAATAAGTGAGCCAAGGACAAAGTTCAATCCAATCCAATCTCCAAGGACACCTGTAAAATCTCTCACAGCAGACTGAGAAACAAAACACAAATATTCCAAGATCTATGGAGCTGCCATAAAGAAGAATGGGGTCAATCTATTTACAAAAACACCTGAAGGCAGGACAAGAAGCAATGGATGGAAACTCATCAAGGAGAAAAACAATCTAAAACGAAGGAGAAATTTCTTAATAATGAGAACAATTAATCAGTGGAATGACCTGCCTCTAGAAGTTGTGGGTGCTTCATCACTGGAGGTTTTTAAGAAGAGATTGGACAGCCACTGGTCTGAAATGGGATAGCGTCTCCTGCTAGACTAGGCTAGAAGACCTCCAAGGTCCCTTCCTATTCTGTTAAATACAGTAGTCCTCAATTACAACTACTTACACTGAACTTTAACTTTGGTACCTGTGATGACCCAGGGTGGGATACAAAACAAACAGTCACAGAAAACAGGTGAAGCCCCTTTTATTCCTTCACTTTGCTTCCAAGCTCCGAATATCTTTGACGGAAGACAAAAATCTTTCACACAAAAAGTTACACAAAGAAAGAAAAAAGCAAAACAAACCAGGCAAGATGAGGGCTGGAGGATGTCCACAGATAACACACATTGGGAAGGACACCAAGCTCAGAGAGAGCTATAAACTAGAGATATCTACACACTTCGTTTCCAGCGTTTGCCAGTACGCAGGTCCAAACTCTTAATCAGTTGTAACAGCTGCAGCCCATGAAGAGGATCAAATCCCTCTTCTCCTGAGTAGACCACATCTAGCTCTTATCCTCTCCTCCCTGTGTGCCCTAGGATGGAGAGGGGATGGGCCTGGGTCCTCCTCTGACTGCTCAGCCAGCCTCTGCCCTTCCCCAGCCTCCTCCACAACCTCTGGAGCCACACTTCCACTCCCTGTCGGCTGTTCCTCCTCTCCCTCAGAGTCAGTCTCCACCAGGGGCATGACAGTCCCTGACTTTATGGTACTCAAATCCAGAGCCCTTTAGGATAGAGGCAGGTTATCAATATGTCCAATTTTTTTTCCTGGAAATGTATTTTCCTGAATAAGAAATTATTTATGGTGTCCCAGGTAGGATTTATCTACACATGGGCTAAGAAATGTAACTCAACCAAAAGAAATGTTAGCTTAATACCATGTGTCATCTCTAATATAGACATCCCCATGAGTGGCATAAAAGAACTTCATCTTGGATCCAGTGAAGAAAGTGTTTTTACTCATAGCAGTTCCATGAAGAGTTTAGTGCTAGGAGAAATTAACCCTGATCAGTTGATTCTTCCCCAGAAAAAGAAAGCTGGTTTAAAATGTTTAAGATGGGCAGAGGTCTTGCTTGTGTTGTGATCCGGGGCATGTCACAAAAATAACCAAGTCACAAAAGTAGAATAAATTCCCTCTAATGCCTCCAACTTGGGCCTCAATGTCCAATTATCCTCGGCTGGATATCAAACTCTTCCAAAAACAGTCTACAAAGGGAAGAAATGCAGTCCAAAACCAAAGTACAGCTAAATTAGAAATTAAAAAAACCAACACAAACCAATGCTGAAGTAATTAACATGACAGACCAAGATAATAAATAGCAGACTTCCAAAAGAAAACAGAGCACGCACAATTGGGAGGACTCCAAAACTCAGATAAGCTTTGACAAAGATAATGCACGCTTTGCTTCCAGCAAGGTGCTGTGTGCAAACGCCCTTCTTATGTCCTGTTCTCGCATCTGCAACTAATGAAATGGATCAGAGCCTTTTCCTCTCCCATAAGCCATGTTACTCTCTTCTCCGTTCCTCCCTGTGTGCCCTAGGATGAAGAGGGGATGGCCTGGGTCTTCCTCTGAATGCCCATTCAAACTATGCCCATTCCCCGTTTCTTCCACAGCCACCAAATCCACACTCCCACTCTCTGTCAGCTGCTCAATCTCCCCCTCAGAATCAGACTCCAACAAGGGCATGACAGCTTGCTTTTATTTATTTTAGTGGAAAAGAGGCCACATGTGTTTGCAGAAGTGTAGGAATCTTTGCAGAGACTATTTCTCTTTTCTTATGCTTCCTAGGCTGACCAAGCGATCATGCATGAACACTTGGTAATTCTAAGAAGTGCTAATATGATAGCCTATCATTATTGTTGTCCCAAAGGTGCTTTTTCAAGAGGTTTCTTGTTTTTTTTCTTTTGAAGACATTTTGCTTCTCATCCCAGAAACTTCTTCAGCTCTGACAGGATGGTGTTACAGATGTTGCATTAGATTATTTAAACAAATAAGGTCGGTTTTCAATATTTCTGTAATAGCCATATCATTCCAACTGACTGAAGCAACATCACACCTCCATTTTAAGCAAAGCTTGAAATGGTGCCCAAAAATGATTACTGTGATATTTTTATTAAGAAGTTGAACATTTCACCCTGAGTTGACACTCCTACAATTTTATAAAATTATCCTATTCTCTTCCCTATCTGTATTGCTTGTTAAGGGGCAACAGCCCAGATTTAAAGAATAAGACTTACACTCGGGCAGTTGTGTTGAGCGTGTCACCAAGGAATCCGAAACATAACGTCCCATCTCATCTACACACCAACAGTGACCTGTGATAAAGAACAAAAATATGTGTTTTGGAACCACTTCATAAAGAGATGTTCCTTGCAGTACATGAGTAGAATTAGTCAATAGTTCAGTAAAGAAGAAATCATTGTATTGAATGTGGCCTGGCAATTTAGTTCGTCTGAACTGGCCTCCACAGAAAAAAAATAATCAGAGCAGACATAAATCTCTATTATACATTTCATTGAAGAAAGCAAGTCCTATGAAGGCTACGTGGCTTTCCCAAAGACTTAAGTTTCATGGTGATAGTGGTGCTTTCCTCCTCTTCAATTAGAAGAATGATCTAAGGATGTATGTAATGAAGGCCCTGTGCTCTTAATGAAGTTTATTCATCTTTTTGAAAACGGAGAGTTAGTTTTGGGTAATGGATAAGGTTCTGAACTAGAAACTGGGAGACTTGTGACTTCCAGTCTTTCATTGGGCATGAAAGCTGACTGGGTGAGTTTGGGCCATCTTGAACTGTTTATAATAAAGGGAGAATATAGTATTTATTATTTATATACAAATGCGTGCAAGGAATTAAATAATGCAAGTAACTAGATTCATTTTTGCTATGTAACCTAGGAAGGAAGGGGGAGGAGGAAGAGGAGGAGGAGGAAGAAGGAGGAGGAGTGGAGGAGAAAGAGAAGGAGAAGGAGAGGGAGGAGGAGGAGGAGGAAGAAAATGGGGTAGGATGAGGTAGACGAAGATGAGGAGGAAGTAGAAGAAGGAGAGTGTTAGATCGCGGGAAAAGAGACTTGAGACCAGGGTGACTGTTCAGCCCTTTATTTGGTATATAGGTCTGTGCTGGACCTGCGAGCCGCGGCAGCCCTTCATATAGGGATTGCCGGCAGCTTGCAACCAATGACGGCTCTTTGAATCTCCCACTATCGGCACGGCCAATCGCGGTTGATTCATTACGAGCCAATCACTGTTGTTCTTTCCACCAATCACAGAGTAGTCCGTTTGTACCAATCAGATGAGGGTATTCCAAGAATGCTAATATGGAACAGAGAGGAAGAAGAGGAAATGAGGAGAAGAAGGAGGAGAGGAAGGGGAAGAAGAGTAGAAGAGGAAGAAGGAGGAGAGGAAGAGAAGGAAGAGGAGGAGGAGGAAGGAGAAGGAGAGGAGGATTACTATATGTAATTGCTAATATCTACAGCCATGAAAGACCATCAATGTTTACTCAGGCAAATGCCTTCCTAGATATTTCTCACCTGTGCTCTCATAGCACTGGATGGGCTCCCAGTTCCCTTTTCCATCACACTGGGGGATATAAGGCTGAAATGCCAAGCGTTGAACCTTGCCAGGGGAGTTTGGGGATGCAAATAGACTCTTCCGATAAAATTGCAAAGCTACAACAAAGCAAATATGGCTTAAGCAATGAAGGCGGCCACAGAGATGTAGACAATAGAAAACATGGAACTTTTCCGCGACCGATTCATCAGTAGCTATTATGTAGATCATTCAAAAGCAAAATCTGATATAAAATAGATGCAAAAGGGCCCAGCTTCTTCTTCTTCTTCCTGCTCATCATTACTAACCTCTCCAAGCCTCCATACCTCTCCATTTCTACAATTTCTACAATCCAGCTTTCTCCCTTGACCTCCCTTGATTCTCTCCCTACCTATTGCCGGAACCTACCCGTTTCAGGAACTGGGTTTGTCTAGTTTAATGAAAAGAAAGACTAGGGGAGACATGATAGCAGTCATCCAATATCTCAGGGGCTGCCACAAAGAAAAGGGAGTCAAGCTATTTTCCAAAGCACCTGAAGGCAAGAGAAGGAGCAATGGATGGAAACTAATCAAGGAGAGAAGCAACTTAAAACTAAGGAGGAATTTCCTGACAGAACAATTAATCAGTGGAACAACTTGCCTCCAGAAGTTGTGAATGCTCCAACACTGGAAGTTTTTAAAAAGATGTTGGATAACCGTTTGTCTGAAGTGATCTAGGGTTTTCTGCCTAGGCAGAGGGTTGGACTAGAAGATCTCCAAGGTCCCTTCCAACTCTGTTATTCTATTCTATTCTATTCTATTCTATTCTATTCTATTCTATTCTATTCATTTCATCTTTTCCCCCAAGGAGAGAATATGAAAAAAGTGCCATATTTGAACCTCCACTCTGTAAAATTGCTGAAGAGGACTGGGTTGAAAATAAACCTATTAGCTTCTATAGTACCACAAAAATGCTAGGCATTTTTTTTTGCTACAGCAGATGAACACAAATACCTTCTTAGAACATTTCCACTGTTACAACCTTCTTTTATCCGTCCCTGCTGAGAAAGGCTCCTGTAGAGCAGGAGTATCCAACCGTGGCAACTTCAAGACTTGTAGATTGCAACTCCCAGAATTCTCCAGCCAGTCATGAATGGGGCTCCCCGCTTCTGGGAATTGAAGCCCACAAGTTGCCAAGGTTGGACACTCCTGCTTCAGAAGTTCACCTTGGAAGGCTGGACAATCACACACGGAAATGCCAAGAGCTGATTTTTATTCATTATTTTGTTTTCTTTTGGGATAACAAACGCTGCAGAAACCAAAGTGACCAAAAACATTTTAACTAACAAATTTTAATATGAGACTTAAGCTGTTGTCTGAAAGATGCTACCAGACCCTATCTGATCTGGTTGCTCCATCACTGGATGTTTTTAAGAAGAGTCTAGACCAGGGGGGTCTTCAAGTTTGACTAGACTTTAAGACTTGTGGACTTCAACTCCCAGAATTTCTCCTCTAGTCATGTTAGCTCAGGAATTCTGGGAGTTGAAGTCCACAAGTCTTAAACTTGCCACGTTTGAAGACCCTTGGTCTAGACGGTCACCTATCTGAAATG
The DNA here is from genome assembly GCF_900518735.1 of Pseudonaja textilis. The sequence goes on along the minus strand of NW_020769330.1, from coordinate 13,573,627 downwards.
GTATTGGTTCTCCTGCTTGAGGAGGGGGCTGGACTAGAAGATCCCCAAGGTCCCTTCCAGCTCATTCATTCTATTCTATCTCTGCTTACTGGAGATGAGTGCTTTTCAAATTTGACAGCTCTTAAGGTATGCGGAAATGGGACACAGTGGCTAAGACGCTGAGCTTGTCGGTCAAAAAGGTCGGCAGTTCGGCCATTTGAATCCCAAGCACCGTGTAATGGAGTGAGCTCCCGTTACTTGTCCCAGCTTCTGCCAACCTAGCAGTTCGAAAGCACATAAAAATGCAAGTAGAAAAATAGGGACACTTTGGTGGGAAGGTAACAGCGTTCCATGAGCCTTCAGTGTTTAGTCATGCCGGCCACATGACCACGGAGACATCTTCAGACAGCTCTGGCTCTTCAGCTTTGTAACGGAGATGAACACTGGCCCCTACAGCTGGAAATGACTGGCACATATGTGTGAGGGGAACCTTTATCTTTATCTTTAAGATGTGTGGACTTCAATTTCCGGTATCACCCAGCCATCATTCAGTCTACACATCTTAAAGTTGCTAAGGTTGAAAAACAATGTCAAACACTAACATGGTTCTCCTCCCATGGTATCTATTAAGAGAATAAACAAAGTTTTCAGAGGTATCCACAGAGCAGTCAAAAAAACTTAAGATGGTGGCCACAACCATGTGATCAACAGTCAGGTCATCAATCATATAGTTGTGATCATCATCTTGTTGATCCTCTTCCTGTAGACACTCTAGCAAACCTTACAATGCTAATTCTTCCTTCAGTAATTCAAAATTTACTGGACCACCCCCATTTGACGTTCCTCTAGAAAAATCATTTTTTTAAAAAAAAATTAACATACTGGATTGTGCAGCCAGCTGGATGGCATAATCATTCCCTGCCAACAGTATTTCTGCAAAAGTGCTTTCCAGATGAGAAGAATTACTCCAAAGCTCTTGGCCTCTTAACATGGACACTTGGCTCATTAAAAAGCTTTGTCCGAAAGGAAAATGAGAGCTGTTTGACTCCTGAATAAGTTGTTCCACCTTGTTAACAAATTCCACAGCTTCTCGTTTTGCAGATTCACATGTTCCAAGACCTGCAAGAAGACAAAAAGTTTGCTCAGAGTGTGGCAAATCTGGAGGGGGGGGGGGAAGAGGAGGGGGAGGAAGAGGAGGAGGGGCGACAGGGAAAGGGAAGGAGGAAAAGAAGGAAAGAAAGAATGGGAAAGGGAAGAGGGAGAGGGGGATGGAAGATGAAGGAGGAAAAGAAGGAGAAGGTAAGGAAGAAGGGTAAAGGGAAGGAAGGAGTGGTAGGAGGAGAACGTAGCAAGAGAGACAGGGGAGGAGGAGGAAAAGGCAAGGGAGAAGGGGAAAGGGAAGAGTAGGAAGAAGGAGGAGGAGGAGGAAGAAGAGGAAAGGGAAGGCAAAGGGGAAGGATTCAAATAAAAGAAGATGAAGATGATTTTTACTTTGCCTGCATATTAATTAATGGGCAACAGAGACATAATTATTATCTCCCATTCAAGTCAGAGTTCCATTTATTTGTTTGTTTGTTCGTTCATTTAGCCTGGTGTTGCAGCAAGCAAGGAATAAGAAAGAGTCCCTCACTAATTTCAGTTCAACTTCAGTGTGATTATCTGGCTCCCAAATAAAGAGTACCAGTTTATTACATTGATTAATGTTATAATCCCATCCAACAAAAATAATAATAGTGAAGTACAGGGTCTAATTCCAGGCTAAAACAGATAAGGAAATATAGTAATATAATACATACATGGTAAATATAAAAAATCAGCCTTCGAATAAATATATTACCTTTACGCGAGGCCCCACTTTATTCAGTATACTGAACTGCCTTAACTACCCTGTTTCCCTGAAAATATGATCTACCCTGAAAGTAAGTCCTAGCTTGATTTTTTTTACATTTGCGCCCAATATAAGCCCTACCCCAAAAATAAGCCCTAATTAAGATCCCGTCCATTCCAGAGTGGACGGGTAAAAATTAAGCTAGGGTGCTAATAGGGGGGTGCAACTGCCCTACTACTTACCTTTGGACAGTTGTAGCCAGGCCTTGCACACCCTGACATCTACCTCGCTGGCCCATTTCTTCTGCAGCCCTCAAGGCTGGCAAGACTTTCCTGAAGGGCTCCGTAGCTGATAAAAAAAAGCTCTGGATTGATCCAGAGCTCTGTTATCGGCTGCAGAGGCCTTCAGGAAAGCCTTGCCGGCTGCAGAAAAAGTTCTTGAAAGCTCTGACAGAGAAAAGGATGCCGGGGGTGACGCATGCAGGTGAGATTAGACAGTAGATGACATCCCCCGAAAATTAGACCTGGTGCTTTTTATGGTGGCAAAGATATATATATATCCCCCAAAATACGACCCTGTCTTATATATATATATATAAGACAGGGTCGTATTTTGGGGGAAACACGATATAAACTTAGCAGTTCTGCTCACAATATATAAATTGGAGCCAGGAAGAAATAATGCAATCTGAGATTCAGATCCCAGTGGGCTGTTCTCTCAAGTAGGAGTGTTAAATACCTAAGCTTAAAACTGGCTGACCATTGCCACTTGCAAATAATTATGCCCAATTCCTCTTGTATTTATTTAAAATATTTATAGGCAATTTCTCAGTTGTATAAATGTCTCAAAGGACTTCATTAGCCTTATATAAAAGGAAATGTTAACTAGTCAAAGCAACTTAGAAACCTTGCATTTGGAGAACTAAATGAATAAAAGCTAAAAGGGAAAAAAAGAAGGTAGATTTTAGAAAAGGCCCGCTATCCACCAGTGATAATGGCTGATGTTTTATAATGGGAAAAGATTTTCCACAAAAAACCATTACTCTAGGGAAGACTCTATTAATGGTCATTAATCTTTAATTTAAAAAGAAATCTTGGTTTAGTTTAACCCAGATTTGTTCACTGAATCACAATGGCCAGGCTCACACAGAATGCTAAACCACCATCCATGGACTACAAACTAAGCCTAGGGCTATACATAATGGAAAACTAAAACAAAATGAATGTATGGCTTAGCGCAATGTTAATCACATCATAAATGCTTCACTAGACTGAGATTTTGTTCAATCCCGTCAAGACGGGATCAATCTATTCTCTAAAGCAACTGAAAGCTGAAGAAGAAGCAATGGGTGGAAACTAATCAAGTAGAGAAGCAACCTAGAACTAAGGAGAAATTTCCTGACATTTGGAACAATTAACCAGTGGAGATTTTTTTTTTTTAAGAAAGGTTTGGGCAGCCATTTCTCTGAAATGGTATAGGGCAGGGGTCCCCAAACTTGGCAACTTTAAGACTTGTGGACTTCAACTCCCAGAATTCCTCCTCCAGTCATGTTAGCTCAGGAATTCTGGGGGTTGAAGTCCACAAGTCTTAAACTTGCCAAGTTTGGAGACCTCTGGTATAGGGTCTCCTGCTTGGTGGAAGAGGGGGTGGACTAGAAGACCTCCAGGGTCCCTTCCAACTCAATTATTCTGTTTTGTTATTCTTTCTATGATTCCATCAAGCCTCAAGAATGGTATTAGGATCTCCTGCCATGGGACTCGGAGACCTCTAAGGCAGGGGTGGGATTCAAAAATCCCAGCAATCAGTTCACTGCCTGGTTGCTGGGTAGGCATGGCCGTGGTGGGTGTGGCCTACCACAACTTCTAGGAGGGCCATTTTTTGACTTCCCAAGGGTCCGGAGGCCTCCGACAGGCTCTGGGAGGGTGAAAATGGCCTCCCACAGGCTCTGGAGGCCCACTGGAAGCTGGAAAAAGGCCCATTCACCCAAACCGGTCTGAACTGGAAGAATCTCACCCCTTGCTCTAAGTCCCTTTCAACCCTATTATTTTATTTGTTCTGATGTTTTGTCACAGGAAGATCTGGTGACTGGCTCAAGTTACTTACAAGTTGGAACTTGGTTTACACTGGCTTGGCTTCCTTGCATGCGTCCCTTTTCATCCACACACCAACAGTTGCGAAGATCAAAATGTCCCAAGGGGATGCTAAAATCACTGTAAGATCCTGGATAATAGTTAAGCCGACCTTGAAGAAGCTGCCAAAAGGTGAATGGGTTCAGTAAAACATTCTCAGAGGATTCTAATGTTTTGCCCTCCAGCAGCTCTCCAGGAACAGCTTCCAAAGATGAGTATTTGGAAAATTCTGGGAACATATTCTGGCGTCCCGCAGCATAGAGTATGTTGATGAAATCTTCAAAGTTTTGCTGAGACCTTGCCTTGTAGTCTAGGAGTACGTTAGCCAAGTCAACGATGGTAAGCACCTTGTCGTTATTGTTCTGAGCATTCCATCTTTGGTACCATTCAAATGCCTGTTCAGGTGGACCATTGCATTGGACTGGCCTCCACTGACCATCCAGACTGCACTGAGGTACATAAACGCTGGACAGTTGAGTCAAAGAAGCGGGATTCAAGAGAAACTGCTTGGCAGATCTTAGAAAAGCTTTACCAGCTGCAAGATGGCAGTCAGTTGGACCTAATAAAGAACCAACTTGATCAGTACAAAGTCAGTAGAACAGGTGTTTTATAATAGTTGCTCTAGCACAGGAATAGCAATAGCACTTAGACTTACCGGTATATACCGCTTTCCAGTGCTTTCCAGACCTCTCTAAGCGGTTTACAAAGTCAGCTATTGCCCCCAACAATCTGGGTTCTCGTTTTACTGACCTTGGAAGGATGGAAGGCTGAGTCAACCTTGAGCCTAGTGGGATTTGAACTGACAAATTGCAAGCAGCTGGCAGGCAGCAGAAGTAGCCTGCAGTACTACACTCTAACCTCTGCACTGCCAAGGCTCTTAAGAATAAACTGAAATGGACGAGTTTAACTCATTTTAATTAATCAAATCAAATCAGCTTCATTATAGTCAAAGACCTGAGACCAGAATAAATAAAAACACTCAATGCATATCCAGTTAAAAATCCTAAAATAAAACAATAAATAACAGACAAAATCTATATTAAAATCACAATCTGGCATCAATCGGTCAGTTGCACATTGCCTAACTATGCTGTAATAGCAATCCGTAAACTGTGATGCTCGTAGTCATTAAATACTAAAATGCAAAACAACGTAGTAATGCAAGAGTTTGCTACAGTAGTTGTGTAAAATGGTTAGGGTGGATTAATCACCTGTTTCCGATGAATCCCTAGTGCTGCTGTGCAGAATCTAGCCATCTGCTTGGTAATCACCATCTGTTTGTCCTTAAAGGAGGGCTGTGAAAATATCTAGAGACCCCTCACATCCAGGACATAAATTGTTTCAACTTCTATCCTCAAAATAGGCATTTTATAGGGCACTGCACACCAGAACAGCTAGACACAAGGGCAGTTTTTCCCCCCCAGGCCATCACTGTGGTAAACAACTAATTCCCACCACACTGTCAAACTATTTACTAAGACTGTATTACCATTATTCTTCTCATCCCTCCTATTACCTATTTCCTTTTCTATTTATGATTGTAACTTTGTTGCTTGTATCTTTACAATTTATATTGTTTTATTTAGTTTCCTAGCATGATTTATGTTGATTGCTTATTTAGTATCCTACAACTACCACTAAATGCTATATCTTATGAATGTATTTATGATGACTGTGATAATGATTTATCTTTTATATACACTGAGAGCATTTGCACCAAGACAAATTCCTTGTTTGTTCAATCACACTTGACCAATAAGGAATTCTATTCTATTCTATTCTATTCTATTCTATTCTATTCTATTCTATTCTATTCTATTCTATTCTGTTCTGTTCTGTTCTGTTCTATTCCCTATTCTATTCTATTCTATTCAGAATAAGAATTCTATTCTATAAAAAATAAGAATTCGATTCTATTCTCTTCTTTTCTATTCAGTAGCTATTGGAGATAAACAGTATCAAAATGGCCAGTATACCTATAGATTATTAGGACGATATTGGTTTTTTTTAAAAAAAATATCTATAGAAAGAGCATTGAAGGAGTTTTAATTATTTCATTAATTGTTCAGCTAAATTTAAGATTCCATTTTAAATCCTCGTAGGCTTAAAAGATAGACCTGGTCAACTCAATTGAAGATCTAAACTTTTTTAAAAAATAAATGTGACCGTGCTTATATTAAATGCATTTATATAAATTTATGTCTTCAGACAGCAAAGGGGATTAACAGGCAAGTACTGGAAGAAATCACATCAGTCATGTCACTGGAAGGCAAAAGCCACAAAACTGGATCTCACTTATTTTGGCCATGACATGCAGAGGAATTCTATTGAGAAAGAGACTATGCTTGGAAGAGTTAATGGAAAAAGGGAACCAGGCCTCCAAAGAACACGGTGGCTAGACACCATCAAAGCTGACAACAGCCAGAGCATGGAACAACTTGAAGAAGCAGTTATGAGATACAAGGCATGACATTTTACAATTATTCAAGGCATAATTGTAGAAGCATTTCCTTTTTCTCAAAGCTGCATGAAAATAATTCATATTTATGACAGTTGCAATGTCCTGGGATTATGGAATCACCTTTTATGACTTTCTGATACGCAAAGCCAATGATGAAGCCAGATTCACTTAACAACCATGTTATCAACTTAATATAAAAGAGCCCTGATGGCACATTGGTTAAAACACTGTATTGCAGCCTAATTCTGCCCACAGCTTGGAGTTTAATCCTGATGGGCTCAAGGTTGACTCAGCCTTCCATCCTTCTGAAGTTGGTAAAATGAGGGCCCAGATTGTTGGGGGAAATAGGCTGATATTGTAAACCATCCAGAGAGATCTGTAAAGCTGTGATGACCCAGGGTGCGGCACAAAGGCAACACAGTCAGATAAGCAATAAGAGTCCCTTTATTATCTCCAACTTTGCCCCCAATGTCCAGGTTACCTTCTGGCTGAAGACAAACTCTCCCAGGAATAGCTGACTACAGAAAATTAAGTCCAAAACATGAGCAACACAAACTGTAACTTAAAGTCCAAACAAGCCAAACTGAAGTAATTAGTTTGGCAGGGGTGGGGGCAGGAGCAAAAATTTCAGACTTGAAGGCACAGCAAAACTCACATGGTTGGGAAGACACCAGGAACATAGATAAGCCACAACAAAATAGGATAAAGTCACATTTGCTCCCAGCAGCTGTCATATTCAGCCTGCCTTTCTTATCAACTGTCTTCCCAGCTGTGGCTAATGAAGGGAATCAGGGCCCTTTCCTCCCCTGTAAGCCATGCAATCCATGTTGCTCTCTTCTCTGTTCTTCCCTACATGCCCTAGGATGAAGAGGGGGTGAGCCTGGGTCTTCCTCTGAATTCCCTCTCCCTTGTTCTATCTCTCCCAAGCTCTGCCCAGCTGGACTTTGCCCTTCCCCAGCCTCCTCCACAGCCAATGGAGGCACACTCCCATTCTCTGTCAGCTGTCCGGCTTCCTCCTTGAATTCAGACTCTGACATAAAGCATTATGGGGTAGTATATAAGTCTAAATGCTGTTGCTATATGTTGGGGACACTAAAAACTGAAAAGTGAGAGTTATTTGAAGATGAGTAGGCCATACGGGACCTCATGCAAGGAGCAATGTTCTATTTTCTTAACCAGGAGATCATATGCTGCTATTCTCATTAAGTTGCCATCTGGTAGTCAGGTTCTACAGAAATCAACACCAATGTTTCCACTTTTAAAGAAACCAAAATTTGGGGATTTGAGTGGGTTTCTCAGGGAGAGAGAGCCTAAATATTTTCTAGACCTAGCAGACTTCTATGAAGTTCTTCCATGACTAGCTTTGCATTCTAAGCTCTATGTATTCATATTTTCATCATCACTCAACATTAGGAACATCTCACAAAAAAAAACCCAAAACAATAATGCATGTGAACATGTGAAACTTACATTGTATGGGGTCTCCAGAATTGGTATTTATTCCTGGAACAGGTGTGCCTTCTGAATTGACGCAGAAACAGTTTTTCCCATGGCACTGGACTGGCAGGAATTTGCCTTCTTTGGTGCATGAAGGAACAAATATCTGAGATCCTGCAGGCTGGTCTCTAATTAAGAGTTGCAAACTGGCCCTTTGCTTTTCACACATTGTGGGGCACCGTGGGTTTGTTCCTCGTACTCTGGATCCGGGGATTTCTTTTCCCCTTAAATCTACGCACCAACACTCCCCTCTCTTACACTGAATCTCCTTGTAGTTCCCATCTTCAGTACAGTCTGGCACAAAGACATCATTGTCTTCTTCTGTGCAGTCTCTTGCTTTCAACAGAATCGTCGCCACATTGCCTAAATCTTTGGTGACACTTTCTGGGACAGAAATCACATGCTGCAGAAAAGTGAAAAACTCTGGGGCTTCAAGAAGAGAAGCAAGGAATTTGACGGCATTCTGATTGTCCTCTAAATTGACCGTTCGACCAAAACTGTCAATGAGAGATTGGCTCAGATTAAACTTCTCCTGGGAGCTTCCCTGCAAAAGTTGACCAGCCAGTTTACTGAATCCGCTTCTTATCCCAACCTGCTGGAAATACTTGTCCAAATTAAATTTGCTGTTTGGGCCAAGGGCTCCTGTAAAGTTAAACTGGACCAGATTCTTCAAGAACATCCCACCGAAAAGGTTTTCTTGGAATCGCTTGGGGTTGTTGGTAAATCGTAGAGCAACCTGAGCAAGTTCTCGTGAAGGAAACATCCCATCAACTGCTTCACCAAGGAGACTTGCAAATGTGAAGAGCTGAGTGGCGCTGTTTCCCTCTGAGATGGAAGGCAGCTCCGTGGAACCCTCAAAAAAGTATCTGAATAAAAAGGGACAAAATCTTGAGGAGCCAACTATTTTCCCCGGCTCTTGAGTAGCAGAAAACAAATTGTTATGACTGAAATGTCCAACGGGGCCATAGAAAAGCCTGGACAGAGATACTAGTCTCTCAGAGACACAGGTGGGCGCCTTGTCTAGAGAAAGGAAAAAATAACAGGAGATTAATTATTATGAAGAATGCAAGAAGAGGCCTGAGACTGGTTCATGCCAAGGACTCATCGAGACCAGCATTTGGTGTCACACAGTGGCCAGGAAGATTTCTCAAAAAAGTTCACTAGCATCAATGTCAGGTGCCAAAAAATCAGGACCATCACTTAAGTTCCAGCACAGAAGATGTATTTGAGCCTATACACAAAAATCTAGTCAACTAAGGCCTAGTGCTAAACTGACATCAGATAAGAGCCAATAGAATCCAAGGGGGGGTTGGACTTAGACCATTTGTGGGACTCTAATGATTCTAGACTGATAACACGTTTAACTCTGCCCCCGCTCTGTCTGCTCTTCTCCTACAATGAAACTTCTTTCCATTGATGCTGCCCAGCACCTGATATTTAAAGTAAATTGCTTGTGATCAAGGTGATAATGAGACCTTAAGATTGGCAGCCATTAATAACCTATCCTCCTTGAATATGTTTTGTTCTCTTCAAAAACCATATAAACCGGAGCTCGTCCCCAAAAGATGGCCCAAAATTCCATAAATAAAAATCTGCATTGTATTACATAGAACAGCTTGCCTTTCTTGGAATTTTGTTTCAATACTCTCACCAACCTAATGAGAAGAAGAGCGGGGGGGGAACCTTTATCTTCCTATATTTTAAGAACATAAGAATAACTCTGCTGGATCAGTCCAAGGTCCAGCATCTTTGATCATTGTGATTGGTTAGATCAAGAGTGTCAAACTCAAGGCTTTCAGGCCGATTTGGCCTGTGGAGTGCTTAGATCTGGTCCAGGGGGCCACCCTGGAAACATCGGACCAGTCCGTGGTGCCTTTGCCAGCAAAAACGGAGCTCGGGAGGACTGCATGCAGCCCTCCTGAGCTCCATTTTCATGGCACCAAGGTTGCAGGAGGCTATCGCAGCCAAAAACAGAGCTCGGGAGCCTGTTTTCTCTGGAAGAGCTTTTGGGCCACCACAGGAACCCATGACATAAGTGACGTCAAGTTGGCCATATCCACCCTGGCCTTGCACCCTTCCCTGCCACCCACTGAGGTCAAACATAACCCTAATGTGGCCCACAATGGAATTGAGTTTGACACCCCTGGGTTAGATGTTTTGGGGGAATTCAGAAATGAGAAATTCACTGCTATTGCATTGCAAGTGATATTTGATATTAAGCTAGGAATGAAAATCCTTGATGAGCATATTTCTGGCTTTACCTACCACAGATTGGTTGCTCTCCTCTCCTTCTTGTTCCAGGGATCTCCTGTCCTCTGTTGTCGACACACCAACATTCTCCATTAAGTTGACATTGCATCGGCTTGTAGGCACCATTATCTTCACACAATGGTTTATAATCCTCCTCAAAACGAGTGGCAGTGAAATACTCTATTTCACACTTGGAAGGGCCTTCAAAAGAAAAGTAGAACGGAACCAGTTTTCATTCACATGTACATTTGTTCTGGTGTCTGGCAAATATCCTGAAAAAACTGGTCTAATGGAAAAAATTCCAGAAGAAAAAGACTCGAACCAGTGGGCTCCTGAAGGATTTTAATTACACCGGTATTGATTTGGCTGGGCTCTGTATTCTGCATTTTTACTGTTGATCAGATAGGTAGGTAGGTAGGTAGGTAGATATTATAGATATATATACATAAAATGATATAAATGTAACAATAAATCAATAAAAATAAGAATGATCCTCTGTTCAACTACTATGGGTAGAATAGAAGTTGAGAGAAGAACCATCTCATTTCACAAGCAACAATGCAGATAGTCCTTGACTTACAACCACAATTGAGCCCAAAATTCCCATTGCTAAGCATGACATTAGTTAAATGACTTTTGCCACCTTTATTGCCACAGTTGTTAAGTGGCAGTTGTTAAAGATAGTGACACGGTTATAAACTGATTCTGGCTTCCCCATTGACTTCAATTGTCAGAAGGTCACAAAAGGGGTTCACATGGACCTGGGACACCGCAACCGTCATAAATGTGGGTCAGTTGCCAAGCATCCAAATTTTGTTCATGTGATTGCGGGGATGCTGCAATGGTTGTAAGTGTAAAAAATAGTCATAAATCATTTTTTCGGTGCCATTGAAACTACTAATGATCAGTAAACAAATGAATGTAAGTCTGTAGATGTTGACTTGCCTTCTTTGGATCTGTGTTTTCTAAACCCGCAGAACTGTATGCTACATAATGTCAAGCTTCAAAATTTGCTTTTGCTGTTTCAGCCATTTTCAATACTCAACTTGACAACAACCCAAGGGGGGAGGGAGAAGAAGAATGGAATGTACTTTCTCGGCAATGAGACAACAGCCATGGGAACCAAGGACATGTGTTTGCCAGAGCCAAGAAGACTTTCTCATAACAAGATTAAGAAACAGAATTGGACAGTGTGAACTGGCCTAATAGGGGAGGGAGAATCTATACTTTAACTATATGGGCTTGCGGAGGAAATAGCTAAATCTGGTTTTGCTTTCATATGTGCCAAAATGATGCACTCAATCAAGCTTTGCTTGAGAAGTTTGTCAGTCAGAACCTTGACACGTACATCTGAACCTTCCAGTTGTTGCAAGTTGCACTCCCAGGAAACGTCTCTGTAGGATCCTGTACATGCTACTTTCAGCAAAGGTAGGAGCTGGTTCCAGTGATGCAAAAACTGTGTCGTACACATTTTCAAGCAACATTTCCAGACCTGGGAAAGAAGAGAACATTTTAGAAGAGCAGATGTTTGCCCTTCAGCTATTCAAATCTTTTTTCTTCATTTAATTAAGTTATATCAAATGGTCCCTTGGACAGCAAAGGTGACCAACCAGCAAGTACTGGAGGATATAACAGCAGATCGGACACTAGAAGGCAAAAATCACAAAACTGCATCTCATTTACTTTGGCCATATCATGCGGGGTGGGTGGGTGGGCGAGTGGAGGAAGCAATTTTGTTGGGAAGATTCCATTTTAAATCCTCACAAGCTTAAAAGATAAACCAACCTGGTCAACTGGATAGAAGATCTAAACTTTTTTAAAAATAAATGTGACCGTGCTTATATTAAATGCATTTATATAAATTTATGTCTTCGGACAGCAAAGGGGTTTAACAAGCAAGTACTGGAAGAAATCACACCAGTCATGTCACTGGAAGGCAAAAGCCACAAAACTGGGTCTCACTTATTTTGGCCATGACATGCGGAGGAATCCTATGGAGAAAGCGATTATGCTTGGAAGAGTTAGTGGAAAAAGGGAACCAAGCCGCCAAAAACGTGGTGGCTGGACACCATCAAAGCTGACACCAGCCAGAGCATGGAACAACTCAAAGAAGTACAGCAAGATTGTCTATGGAGATTCTCA
>NW_020769330.1:13548279-13561331 GCF_900518735.1 Pseudonaja textilis | reverse complement strand
TTTTTTGGAAATGGATGTGCAAAATGTTTCAGGGTAGAACCAGGCTGTTTTCAACTTAACAGTTGGCAAGGCATCTTTGAGCTGAAGTTGGAGGAATGTTCCCCTTAGGGCAGGGCTCCCCAAACTTGGCAACTTTAAGACTTATGGACTTCAACTCCCAGGATTCTCCAGCCAGCAAAGCTGGCTGAAGAATCCTGGGAGTTGAAGTCCACAAGCTTTGCTGGATGGAGAATCCTGGGAGTTGAAGTCCACAAGTCTTAAAGTTGCCAAGTTTGGGGGCCCCTGCCTTAGGGAGATGAGTTTGGGTAGGAAAGGAACTCTCGTGACTACATCTAGTTTAAATGCCCAAATTATGTTTTGACTAACGACTTACATTGCCTTGGTTTTCCTTTCTGCCTGGTCCCATAAATCTCCATCCCTTCGCCGTCCACGCACCAGCATTGTTCCACAGCCAAGTCACACTGTATGGGGTCAAAGTCACCTGAATCCAGACACTGTGGTATGTAGGCAGTTTCACTGCTATTGATGTAACGGCTGACCAGAATCTGCTGCTTTTGAAGCTGGCAGAAGGACAAACCTACAGCAGGAAGAAACATGAAGTACGGTCAGCTGCCACCTCGCTCTTGCTCGTGTTTCGCTGCCATACAAGGAGAGTCTGCCATGAACTCTGGGGAGGGTGGATGAGAGGAGGATATTTGGGGGGAAACGAAAGTATAACTTCCGCATCTCCCTAAGATTCTGCTTCAATTAAGAATTCCAACAATAAGGGTGTGACTATTTTACCTTGGTTCTGTCTTGTATTTTTCCACAGGAAGAAATCTTGCTAAAAAGCAAAGCACTGACAAGAAGGGAGTTAATAAAAGAGACAAAGAATGTGTATTCAAATAAGATATGCCTGTCTATAGCAGCTATAGAGGATGTGGCTCATGTCACGTAAACTGGTCAAAAAAGATTAACATTGCATCTCTTTACCTTTCTGTAAATTTCCTCTCTGACCCCCTCCCTTGAATTAGCACAATAAAAGAGGACAGCAAAAAGCCTGGGGGAGAGAGAAGAAGGAAAAAGGGGAAGAAAGGAGGAGGAGGAGGAGAGAAGCCTGGATTTTTCCATCTGTTCCAGGGCAGCGAGGGAATCCCATCTCCCCCAGGCTCAAAGTGCTGCCTCATTTTGAAGATTTCTTGTGTTTTGTGTGTTTTATTTCTTGTGCTTGCTTGGCAATCACTCTTTTGTGAGTCTTGCCTAGCCTCACCCTTGCGAGGGTCCCACTGTCTCGCCCTTGCGAGGGCTACTTTAAATCTCACCCTGGCGAGGGTTATTTTCTGAGAGGAATTCAGCAATCAACCAGAAAGGCGAAACAACAGACCGGTCGCTCAACGCGACATAAGGGGAAAATGGTGGGAGGGTATCTTGAAGCAAGTATGCTCTGGCAGTGCTCCCTACAATAACAGAAAAACAGAGATGGAAAGGGACTTTGGAGATCCTTCTATGCAGAGGTCGACAACCTTTTGGGCCTCAGGGACCACCAAACTTATAATTTTAAGTCCTGCGGATCAGAGACCCTGGGAAAATCACCAAAAAAGTCTGCAGGAAAATTCCCCGCCCCATTCCCCTACCGATCGATCATTCTTCATTTGGGATCGCGGGATACCATCTCCAGCTCCATTCTCAGGGGGAGAGAGAGGGAGAGAGACTTTTAGCTTCATGCAAGGAAAGCAGCAGAAGCAGCAGAAATCTTTCTTTCTCTCCCCCAAACTCCTCCAGAACTGAGTCTTTGTGAGACTTGTCACGCCGGTGCAGCCTCTTGGAGCAGGATGCCTTGCAGGGTCCCAAAGACTCACTTCTGGCGGAGTTTGGGGGAGAGAAAGAAAGACTTTTGCTGCTTTCCTTGCGTGCAGCCAAGACCAGAAGAAGAAAGAAGCAGAAAGAAGCAGCCCGGTGGCCAGGCCAAGCGCGTGGGGCGAGTGGGGAAAGTTTTCCCCCCTTCGCCCTTTCCCCCCTCCCACATTACCTCATGTTGTTTGCAATGCATGTGATGGAAGCCTTGTGTTCGCGCGCAGCCTGGATTAATTGCTTTGGGGGGTGCTTTGGGGGGTGACATTTCTCTGTGGACCACCAACATTTTCTCATGAACCACCGGTGGTCCCCGGCCCACTGGTTGGTGACCATTATTCTAATCCAAGCCTTTGCTCAAGCATGCATCCCTATATTATTCCAGACAAGTGGTTGTCCAGTCTCTTCTTAAATCAACCAGTGATGTTCTCTGAACATTTGAAAAGCATTTCACTTTCTGAGGAAGATATTTTCTTAAAGACCATAGTAAATGCTAAGTCCCTTGGAGTTAGAAGAAGCATTTAAAAGGAGATCTTGACTTGCGACCGCAATTGGGACAAGGTGGTTAAGTGAGTTGTTCCTGATTTTATGACCTGATCTCCTTCAGAATCCCTGACCATTCCCAAGGAAATGTATCACATTGAGTAAGATTCTTGTAATATAGGTGACTAACAATAAACTTTCTGCCTGATATTATTCAGCGGTGGTTGCTGGTGGTTGTGGGTTACCTCAACTGAGGCGCGGCAATCTGCTCTGCCACGTGAATCAGCTGAGCTAAGAAGCAACGGAATATAGGAAAGGAGAGAAATAAGACCAAGGGTGGGTGGGCAGGGATAGTCAAAATTTTCCCTACCGGTTCTCCGAACCAGTCAAAATTTTCACTACCTGGACGCAAGAATCAGTCCAAACCGGCTGAATACCACTCCTGATGTTTGTGTATACATCAACTATTTTCTGTCTAACATCCCACTGTATGTCCCAAAATATATCTTAAATGCAGGAAACAAGAGGTGAGTCTCTCTCTCTCTCTCATACACAAACACAGATGCAGACCACAATTCTTGGTGTTTTGAAACAAAAGTTCACAACAAGGAGGAACTTACAAGTCAGAGACGATCCAGACTGTTTAGTCCCTGGGACCTCAATGCCCTTTTCATCTACACACCAGCAGGAAACCCCATTTTTATTGCACTGTATGTTCCTGGTGGACAAAAACGTGATTTCCAACATTATTACGCTTTTTATACATGTACAGTATTAAGATTGACAAACCTTTGTAAGAAGCACCACTTATTTTCCAAATGTTAGCTCGTTCGCTGTTGCTTTGATCTTAGGGGGCGATGTAAGGAAGGAAGTGAGCCAATGCCTTTTTGAGCTGATACCTTCCCTAAAAATTAAATCCGTGTTTCTCAACCTCGACAGCTTTGAAATGTGTGGACTTCAACTCCCAGAATTCCCGACTGGTTTGTTTATGGGCATTTCCAGATCAAAAGTATCTCAGGTAGCAGTTTAATGCAAGGGGCTCCAAATTTGGCTACTTTAAGACTTATGAACTTCAACTTGCAGAATTCTCCATCCGGTATGGCTGGCTGAGGAATTCTGGAAGTTGAAGTCCAGAAGTTTTAAAGTTGCCAAGACTGGAGACCCCTGGTTTAATGGATCAATATTACATAAGCTAGCCCTGGTTATACAGTATCTGGTACCTCTTAGGAGCAATGGTGGGATTCAAAAATTTTTACTACCAATTCTGTGGCCATGGCTTGGTGGGCATGGTATGGCTTGATGGGTGTGGCAGGGGGAGGATACTGCAAAATCCCATTCCCTCCCCACCCTACTAGCCTGCTTTCCAGCTCCGTTCTCTTCTGCAGGGCAACAAAAGAAGCCCCAGCCGATCAGCTGGGACTCGGGAGGCAGAGAATAGATGGGAGCGGGGCCAGTCAGAGGTGGGATTTTCCAGTTCTCCGAACTACTCAAAATTTCCACTACCGGTTCGCCAGAACTGGTCAGAACCTGCTGAATACCATCTCTGCTTAGGAGGCCATGGCGATAGGCAAACTACGACACTTCAGATTTGCTGAACCAAAATCCCCATCTTTCTCCTGAGCGGTTAACCATTCTTCCAAGAAATTGGAAATTGTGCCAACATTACCTAAACTGTCCGTCTTCTGAGCATTGAGGGATGTAGTCTTCTCCATCACGAAAGGCCTTCTCCCGCCAAAGTTCACATGGACGAAGGGGCTGGGTTTCAGCCTCATATTCTATACATTCAGAAGAAGGCAAAGTTATGGCACCAAATCCCTTCCTCCTCTCCTAACCTCTCTTTGCTCTTTTTCACGGTTTGATCCCAAAGACTGGGAAAAGACACACAAATGAAAATGTGTTTTCAGGAGAACTGTTGTGCTCTAACACCCTGGTTTCTGTATTCTGAACCGTTAAGTTCCCCTCACACATATGTGCTAGTTGTTTCCGGCTCTAGGAGGCGGTGCTCATCTCTGTTACAAAGCCGAAGAGCCAGCGCTGTCCAAAGACGTCTCCGTGATTATGTGGCCAGTATGACTAAATGCCGAAGTTGTACGGAACCCTGTTTCCTTCCTACTAACGTGGCCCTTATTTTTCTTCTTGCATTTTTACATGCTTTCAAACTGCTCGGTTGGCAGAAACGGGGACAAGTAACGGGAGCTCACTCCATTACGCAGCGCTAGGGATTCGAACCGTCGAACTGCTGACCTTTCTGATCGACAACCTCAGCGTCTTAGCCACTGAGCCACCTTAAGGTAAGGTACCTGCAAAGAAAGCGATGCTATTTACTTACCAAAGATGCTGGCCAGCACTCTCTGGGTAAAGCAAAGAAGGGTGATGAACAGCAAGGACTTCATTTTGTAATGTCGGAGGACTGTCTCCCTCGCGAGGGAAAGGCCTCCAACCTACACTCTGGAGAAGGTCTCAGCCAGTATTTTATAGCTGCTGCCCCTCAAATCAACCTTCACTTATGAAATGGAAGACTGGGCTCTCAAGGAGATTAGTGACGCAGGCCATTTCAAGAGCCGAGTTGGGTCACGCAATCAGCCCGCTTTGCTTTTTCTTTCGCCGTTGCCCTTCTAAAGACTTTACACAATGAAAGGTGAGGTAGGATTTTTTTTTTTAAAAAAAGCATACGGTATAAAGGAAGTCCTTGACTTACGACCGCAACGGGATCCAAAAATTTCCATGGCTAAGCGAGACCGTTGTGAAGCGGGTTTCACCCCCTTTTACGACCTTGAGTTTGCCACAGTTCTTAAGCGAATTGCTGCAGCTGTTGAATTAGTAACACAGTTGTTAAGTGAATCTGTCTTCCCCATTGACCGTCTCAAGGTTACAAAATGGGATCAAATGACTGTGGGACACTGTAACCATCCTAAATACATGACAGTTGCCGGGATCTGAATTTTGATCAAGCGACCATGATGCTGTCATGGTTGTTAAGTGTGAAAAATGGTCCTAAGTCACTTTTTCCCCCAGTGTTATTGTAACTTTGAACAGCCACTAAATGGTGTCAGTTGAAGGACTACGTGTACATTTAAGACCAATAAATACATATTTACCTACCGGTATATCAAAAGAGGGACAAAACCTGAGGGACGAGTTAGTCCAAAGGTGGTATTCAGCAGGTTCTGACCAGTTCTGGAGAACCGGTAGCGGAAATTTTGAGTAGTTCGGAGAACTGGCAAATACAACCTCTAACTGGCTCTGCCCCCATCTATTCTCTGCCTCCCATTGAGTCCCAGCTGATCGGCTGGGTCTTCTTTGGTTGCCTTGCACAGGAGAACGGAGCTGGAAAGCAGGTTAGTGGGGTGGGGAGGGAATGGGGATTTTACAGTATCCTTCCCATGGAGTGGGGTGGGAACGGAGATTTTACAGTATTCTCCCCTTGCCACGCCCAAGCCACACCATGCCCAAGCCACGCCCAGAAAACCAGGTAGTAAATTGTTTTTGAATCCCACCACTGAATTACTCTAGAATCCCTACATAGTCACAAGTGAAGTCCAACCTCCCTTGAATTCCATGGACCCTTACATGAATTTCATGGACCAGGTGCTGACCGTTAGTTGAGGAGATTCCTCTCCATAGGCATAATTGGCAATAAATCAGTTTAATTCAGGGGCGTCAAACTCCATCTCATTGAAGGCCACATCAGGGTTCTGTTTGACCTCGGGGGTGTGTTGTGATTGGAAGGATCGGTCCTGTGGGGAGTTTTGACTCTGATGATGTTAGATCGTGGATTGACGTCAGAACCAGGAAACGTTAATCTGAAGGGCAAGCCAGTTAATTAGCACGTTGCCTTAATGGGTATAAAAGGACACAGCTGAGCTGGTGCCTTTCGTCAGGAACAAAATGACTATTTTGAATGAGGACGTTACTGCAAAGAGATCTCTGTTTGTTTGAATTTTGAAGGGGAGTCCTAACAGTTTCTGCCAGCCGTTATCTTGTTATTTCCTTCAGTTTGATTTGATTGTGAAACGGCTGCTTTGTGTTTGTTCGTTTGAATTTCCAAGAGGAGACATAACAGGAGTGTGTGTGTGTGAGTGGGCATGGCTGGGATGGGTCTGGCCAGGGTGGGCCTGGGCAGCTTCACCTCCTGCAGCAGCCTTCTGCCAGTAAAAATGGAGCCCGCCATTTTCACTGGCAGAGGGCTGCAGGAGGCCGTTGCAGCCCAAAACGGAAGGCCGCAGGAGGCCCCCATGAACTCAGTTTTCGCTGGTAGTCACAGCAGGCTGGTCCTTTACTGTTTCCAGGGCAACCCCGTAGGCCCGATCTAAGCACCCCACGGGCCTCGAGTTTTGACATCTCTGGTTTAATTAGATCTTCATGTGTGCGGACCTAATCTTTGGTGCCAGGCCCTATCTGACCTGGTAGGACAGGTTGATGTTGAAGCAGTCCTGTAGGTAATCTGTGCTTTTATGACTAGTCCTGGTCGTAAAGGCGATGACCAGCCCCTTGAATTGCACCTGGAAAGAAACCGGAAGCTCATGCAAAACGTTATTATGTGGACAAACTTAAAAAAGTTCCCCATTACTGTGCGCACTGGCACATTCTGGATCAGTTCGAAGTTTCCAGGTCTTCAAAGACCGCCCCATGTAGACTGCATTGCAATAATCTAGACGGGAGATGACCAAGGCATGTGTAATGGTGAGCAAGGCCTTCTGTATACATGAGGAGACTGGACAGTTCAATGATAAAAGTAGATCATAACCTTCAGTTAAATTTTACTCAGTATTTGAAAAAAAAAACTAGCTTACGCTACCATGTGAACCCCGCTTTAAACTACAGAATTTATGAACATCTGAATGAGAGGATGCTTGCTTGCTTTCTTTAAAGAATTCTAGTTTGGGTCTTCTAAAATCCAACAACCACACTGAAGGAGCAAGTAAAACTAGTAAGTTGACTTTCTCTCTATTATATTTGTTTTGAGGTAGCTGTTCCATGCAACGCACGCAGAGAAATGCAATTATTTTCGGTGTGAGCAGATTTGCTCAGGGATGTGGATGCCAACCAGCCGCAGCGATTACGAGTTCTAGGTGTGGGTTACCTCGAATTACGACCTACCCATTGTAAGCCGCCACAGTGGCTGCCTTGAGCACCACAACAAATGCTGTAAAATTGGAAGTTGATGGGAGTTGCCTAAAACGGCAAAATGGACTACTCTGATTAAAGAAAGGAATATAAATACTTTTGTTTCCACTTGGAAACCGCTTCTGAACTTTGTGCTTGAAGTGGAAAAGAATGCAACTTTGATTTTGGGTTTTACCGAGTAGATTGATAGAGCTTTACAGAAATGGATTGCTCAAGATTATAATGAAAAAAAAAAAGCAAAAAGTTGTGATTTGATGTTGCTGCTTTATTTTACTGCAACAGAAAAAAGTTGGAAGTCAATGTTTCTTTTTCTTTCTTTTTTCTTGTTCTTCCTCACTTCTCTTCCCCCTCTTCCTCCCCACTGTTTTTCCATTTACTTTTGTATTTATTTTTATTTTTTGCAATATTTTATAACTCAATAAAATATTAAACTGAAAAAAATGCTGTAAAATTGGGTTGGAAAAAGGACCATTTTGGGACGGGAATGCAGAGATGGTATTCAGAAGGTTCTGACCAGTTCTGGAGAACCGGTAGCGGAAATTTTGAGTAGTTCGGAGAACCAGCAAATACCACCTCTGACTGGAGACTTCCCCTGCCACGCCCACCGAACTGGTAGTAAAAAAATTTGAATCCCACCACTGCGGTAATGGGCAAACTTACATTAGTCACATGCGAAGGACTTTAATCCAAGTGCCTAATTGCTGTGGTGTATTCTTGCTTCCCACCAAAACCACAGACAGTGGTCTTCAATGCCCTCAATTGGCAGCACGTCTGCTCAAAGCCCCTGTTGAAATGCTCAGGATTTATTCAACACTCCAAAAAGCAAATCGACGAGACAGAAAGAGGGTGCGGTATGCAGAATAGTTTAATAAACAGCTTTACATACAGTACCTTACATATAGACAGTGTATTTGCAAATTTAAATACATTTTAATGTACAGTGGCTTGTACTCTTATCCTGTGGAGGTTCAAGTTTGTTGTCCTTCATGTATGTAGTTCTCACACTTTTATACATATTGCCAGCACTGAAACAGTCTGGGAGGCCTCAGGCTCGATATTCCCTTGCTACCCTCAATAATGCAGCCTCTCTTGAAGAATTAGTATTTCTTTTAAAATAGTATTTTATTTTTACAAATTTCTGTACATATTGTTATTTTTTAATCATCTCTCTCTCTCTCTCTCTCCTTCTCCCCTTTTTAAGAAACAGCTCATTAAAAGGTAACATTTTAATTATTTTGTCACCAAGGTTCTTTTTATTGTAAGAAAACTAGACTTATAAATATGTCTCTAGAATGCAACGTGTGTATGAGCACGCCCATACACAATATATGCTATGCACGCACACAAGGACATATGTGCATACCTCGAGAGGTGTACTATAGCACTGGCTGCAGCGATAATGCAGATAAACTAAAAGTAACTGGACTTGGCCCAGAATTTTATTTAAAAAACCCAGCTAACTAGGCAGGCTTTGGTTTCGTTAACGATTTGCCAAATCATAAGTGAATGCCTTTAACGGGCAATGTATTTGCACCATACCCCCTTTGAGAAGGGGAGCTCCTAACTTATATTTGGGATTGAGGCTATACAGACCATGCCATGTTTTACAAATTGCTCAACTATTCCAAGATTTTTGGCGTGCATAGGTTTATCTCCCTGGAATAAAACAGCATCAACTTTCACATTTCATACTTCCTTTCATTTCATGTTACAGAGAGTAAAAAGGTTGGGAATGGACCCATTTCATAGCCAGTCGCCGGTGTTTGGGAGGTTCTCTGGATTCCTCAAGCCAGCTGAGGAAAGTGGGTATTGCAGACCAGACCCAGCCGTTATAGACACAATATCCCTCAATACTTTTAATCGTAGCTCGCCCAAATATGGATTTGAAGAAATCCTGGTTGATGCTGGCAATATGGAGGACTCGATATGAGAAGTTTGGGGGGGGGAGGGGGAAGGGAAGCCCCCCTTCAAATGACACTCCAGTTTCAATGTTATTTTTTTAAAACTTTTTTTTTTGGCACTTTTGACCATGACTTTCCCAGTTTGGTTTCTAAAAACGGAGCATTAGATTCAATATGCAAGGAAGGCTCGGCTTAAAAAAATATTCATAGAGAGGCTACCATTAAAAAAAACAACAGTTTCTCCTGAAAAGAAAAGCTAGAATTTTAATTTTTTTTTTCTTTTCATTTTCCTGGATCTCTATAGTACTACGGAAAACAGGCCTTTGTTCAATCTTCAAATGACCACCTGGGACCCAATCTCCTTCTTCCACTGTCCAGACTCAAGTTGTGTAAAAACTTGTTCCATCTTCCAATGCAGATTGCTTTGGCCGGTGGGCTTACTTTTGCAATAACGTTTTTAACAATTTTGTGGGCTTCTTCCGGGAGATATTACATGTGAAAAGGTAGGAAAACATGCCTGGGTTTTGAGGTTTCCTGAACCCTCATAGGTGGAAAGAAAGACACAACTTGCTTTTATTTCCCTGCTTTTCAGACCAAACCAGTACGAATCTTTCCTTTATGGCGGAAGAATTCTTTCCCCCTTAACCCTATCATACCATGCGCCGTTTTCAACCTATTGAGAGAATTGAGGGCAGAGAATAAGGAACAGCGTTCTGGTTTTTTGTGTTTTGTAAAAAAAAAAAAAAAAAAGTACCCCTTTTGTGAGTCTTTTTGTCAATCAGAAGAAACCCATCGTCGGAGCCCGAGCTGCCTGTGTGCATTTCTTCGTCTTTCCTTTTGTCATACAGAGCAGAGGGTGGCAATTTGTTGGACTTTGCTCATGTCGGAGATGAGTTGTTTAATGCGGCGCTTGAGCTGAGGCAGACGGGCAAGGGGGTCGGGGGGCTCCAATTCTCCGGTGAAATCAAGCCAGCTTTCTAAAACTGTATTAAAAAAAAGAGAGAGAGAGAAAGATGTTATGAAAAGCCTATTACGCATGGTGATCTCTGGATCTACTCCAGGACTTAGAATCATTGAGACGAAGTATAGTCCTTGACTTATGACAGCAATTGAAGCCAGAATTTCTTTCGTTAAGCAAGGCAGTTAAGAGAGTCATGTCCATTTTCTTTTTTTATTATTATTACTAATTACATTTATTAATGCTTAATGAACATTGGGTTGCCTAGGTATTTAGTTTGCTTAACAATACATAAGTAAAAGTAAAGGTTCCCCTCGCATATATGTACTAGTCGTTTCTGCCTCTAGGGGGCGGTGCTCATCTCCATTTCAAAAGCGGAAGAGCCAGCGCTGTCCGAAGACGTCTCCGTGGTCACGTGACCGGCACGATTAAACGCCCAAAGGCGCATGGAACGCTGTTACCTTCCCATCAAAGTGGTCCCTATTTTTCTACTTGCATTTTTATGTGCTTTCAAACTGCTAGGTTGGCAGAAACTGGGACAAGTAACGGGAGCTCGCTCCATTATGTGGCGCTAGGGATTTGAACCGCCGAATTGTCCACCTTTCTGATCTACAAGCTCAGCGTCTTAGCCATTGAGCCACCACGTCCCTTTTAACAACGCATATTACATTCTTAATCTCTACCCCTTTTCCCCATCCATTGGTAAAATAGATTCCATGTTTCATAATATTTCGTATCTTCTTTCTGTTTAATTCTTAATATCGATCTGTCCATTTCTGCCCACTCTAGTATTTTTTTTTAATTATTTCTTCATCTTGCGGTGTTTCCTTCATTTTTCCAGAATTGCGCAAATACAATCCTCGCTGCGGTCAAAATGTGCAATATTAAATGCATACTTTTCTTACCTAGTTTACCTGGTATCATACTGAATAAAAAAATTATTCAGGGTTAAAAATCTACATGCTTTCCTATCATCTTTTCCAGCCATTTCTATGTTGTTTTTGTCGTGTCCAATTTCAATGACCTTTGTGTCAGGATTGTTAAGCAAATCACGGCAGTCGTCCAGTAAACCATGCGGTCCTTAAGTGAAGCCGGCTCCCCCCTCCCCCCCGAATGACTTTACAGGTAGTCCTCGACTTACAACTGTTCGTTTAGTGACTGTTTAAAGTTATAACGGTCCTGAAAAAAGCGACTAATGCCCGTTTTTCACAGTTATGAACTTCGCAGCATCCCCCTTGATCATGGGATCAAAATTCAGACGCTTGGCAGCTGACTCATACTTATGACTGTGGCGGCGTCCCGGGGTGTGTGTGTGTGTGTGTGTGTGTGTGTCACATGGCCTCTTTTATGACCTTTTGGCAAGCAAAACCAATGGAAAAACCAGGTTTGCTTAACAAACGGGTGACTTAACTTATCCACCGCTGTGATTCAGTTAAATACGGTGACAAGGAAGGTCACAAACGGGGCAAAACTCAGTTAGCAAATGTCTCGCTCAACAGCAGAAATTTTGGGCTCCTTTGGGGTCGTAAGCTGAGGATGGCTTCTGATTGTGGGAAGCCCGCTGGAAAAACCATAAACGGTGATCCCAGGAGCCCAAGACACAGCCATCTCTATAAAGACATCCCCAACTTTTGATCACGTGATGGGGGTGTGGGAGGGAATGCTGCATCCATCGTAAGAGTGAGCACTTGATTCTAAGTTACTTTTTTCAGTGCTGTTGCAAGTCTGAATGGTTTTAAATCGAGGGCTATCGGTAATTCTGTGTTTGAAACACGCGAGAGGATCCCAGCCATGTGGCCTCACCTTTTGTACAGACCAATAACAGGTAGATTTTAATCATCCTCCACCAGTGCTCCTCCACAGGTTTTTTTCTTCTGGGCTCTAGAGACATTCCTAGGAACGAAGGCAATTCGAGCCCTTTGCTCTGTGCCATTCCAACGTCAACCACTGTGGTCTGACAATTTGGTATAGTGGTGAAGGTGCTGGTCTAAAAACCAGGAAACTATGAGTATGAAAATCAGCTCGACGAACTTGGACCAATCTCTAGGACAGAGTGAGTTCTAGTTCCTCCTCAAGCACAAAAGCTGGCTGAGTAACACTGGGCCAATCACCAGGAGACTGTTAGTTCTAGCTCCTCCTCAGGCATAAAAGCCTACTAAGTGTCATGTCCCTGGTGGAAATTGACTCTGAGGGAGAGGAGAAACAGCTGACAGGGAGTGGAAGTGTGGCTCCAGAGGTTGTGGAGGAGGCTGGGGAAGGGCAGAGGCCGGCTGGGCAGTCCGAGGAGGATCCAGGCCCATCCCCTCTCCATCCTAGGGCATGCAGGGAGGAGAGGATAAGGGAGAGACGTGGTCTACTCAGGAGGAGAGGGCCTTGATCCTCTTCACGGGCTGCAGCTGTGACAACTGAATAAGAGGAGGGACATGCGTACGGCTGGAAACCAAGCATGGAAATATCTCTAGTTTATGGTTCCTTTCTGAATTTGGCATCCTTCCCAGTGTGTGTTGTTATCTGTGGACTCCTCCAGCCCTTATCTTGCCTGGTTTGTGTTGCTTTTTTCCTCCTTCTTGGAACTGTGTGGGAGTTTCTTGTCTTCCGTCAAGGATATTTGGAGTTTGGAAGCAAAGTGAAGAAATCGAAGGGGCTTCGGCGGGTTTTTGTGACTGTGTTTATTTTGTATCCCCACCCTGGGTCATCACACTAAGCGACCTTGGGCCAATCACCAGGTGACAGTGAGTTCTAGTCCCTCCTCA
>NW_020769330.1:13527462-13548269 GCF_900518735.1 Pseudonaja textilis | reverse complement strand
GTGTGCATTCAACAATAGTGATACACTATGATTGTTTTTCACACTTATAACTTTTGCAGCAGCCCCATAGTCATGTGATCAAAATTCAGGCACATGGCAACTGGCGTGTATTTATGACGGTTTCAATGTCCCGGTCACTCTTTTGTGACTATCAATGGAGATTCTCAGTCATCCAGGTCATGGTTCTCCCACAGGTGCTTTTTCCAAAAGGCAGCTGGACTTTTTTAGTGTTTCCCTGCCCCCCCCCCCCTTTCAAAACATATCGCTTTTCATCCAAGCAGCTTCTTCACCTAGAAGACACTAGAAGCTTCAGTTAGAACTAAAGAATGAAAGAATCTCCTTGGTTGAGAAGTAACATTTTCAAGGGAAAAAAACACAAGAAAATCCAGTTGTCTTTTTTTTTTTTTTGGGGGGGGGGGGGGGAGAGACACCCTCGGAACATTTTCCCCACCTTTTGACAAGCAAAGTCAATTGGGAAGCCAGATTCATTTAACGACTATGTTACTAACTTAACAACTGCTGTGGTTCGCTTAACCACTGGGGCAAGAAAGGTCATACAATGGGGTAAAAAAATCACTTTAACAACTGCCTTTGGTTAGCAATGGAAATTTTGGATTCAATTGTGGTCATAAGTTGAAAACTATCTGTTCTGACCCAAGCCTTGTTCAAATTAAACAAACACAAACTGTGTATAAAAGCAACCCCTTTTTAATGTGGCGCTGGGAATTCAGTGCATTCCCAGCCAAGAGACATTTAAATCTAATATCAAAATCAAAATCTAATATCAATATCAAAAGCAAGCCCTTTCAAGGTTGCAAAAGGCTGCCAAGAACAGAAGATTGATTACTGATTAAATATCCATTGACAGAAGCTTCAAAAACAAACCAAGGTAAGGAGGGCTTCAACAGGGACTCTGAGTCTAACGAACTTCTTTGCTTCCTGCAAAGAACACATCTCTGAGGGCTGGTTTTTATCCCTTATGGGAGGCTATCACCTTCCAGCCTTACTCCCAAGTCGCCCTTGCTGCTTCAGCTGCTCTTTACTTCGAGCAGTCCTGCGTTCACGCACACTGGTCACAGGCTCCCTGGGGTCTTCTGTGTCACTGCTGCCAGACTCCACAAGCTCTGAAGGCAGCACCCCACTCTCCGATAGTCCTGGCCCCATCCCGGCATCACACGCAAGCCCCTCGTCTGAGTCTTCACTATCAGAGACCTCTGCTGTCCACACCTGCTGCCAGCGAACCACAACACTACCTATAGTACTTGATAGAAATCCATAAGATTCAAGACCTTGGGGATTTCTCAGCAAATGGGGTTGACAACCAAAATATATTCTAGGAAAAATGAATCCACCACCAATTATAATATTTCCCCGAAGACATGCAGATGCTTAACTGAAAACCAACTGGCAATTTAAAGTTTACTACATGTATGGAGATTTTTTTTGCCCTTTTTAAAAAGCTGCTACCTTTATGCCGATAAAACGGTAGAAGAAAATGGTTTTTGAACAGTTCCTGTTATTCAGAAATATTAGCCACAGGAATTTCTTGCTGACTGTAGTGGCTCTTCACATATCAGTGACCCAGTAGCAGAAATAAGAAATCCAGCCAAGGTTTTGCCAATTCAGATATCCAATCATGTGGAAACAACACAATGGGAGCAGCTTGATTGTCAAGGTTCATGAAGTGGTCCCTCTCAACCTTCTAAGTTATATAAAAATTGATGACTCAAATGCACAGCAAAGCTCAAGCATTCTACTAAATTCTGTAATGCCCAATCAAATATAGAAAGAGCATCAATCAATCTTTGACTCTTTGTCTCTGTCTCTCTCTCTCCTCCCATCCAAAGGCCAGATTCGTGAATAGAAGGCGGCTTGTTTGTACCAATTCCACAACATAACTTGCTCCCACCAGTTGTCTGGATGGATGGAGAGGGAAGAAAAACACTTAGGATGTACGTTTACATAGGACACACAGATATGACTACAAATGTGTATCCTTTATGATCAAAAAGGACACGCAAAGAGGACTTCGTAGAGCAGAATGAAAGCAAGAGGAACAACAAAAATACATGGGGCACAAAGTGAATCAGGTAGAAAAGTAAAAGGTAGCTATGTCAGAATACTGCCGTGGATGATACAAGTCTGCAGTAAAGCAAAACAAACAACTCTCCATCTCCTTTATCCTGGCACAATGACCACCGTGACATTGGAATAAACGAAGAAGGATACGTGCATGAAAATTTGAAAATCATGGAGGTAAAAGGAATGGTCCAGCTAGAAGACCTTTGAAATGCATTCCTCTTTTTCTGATTCCTCCTTGAAGGAATGAACTCTTAGAAAAGATTTATGGGTGACTGACCTAGAAATACTGGCGAACTTTATTATGGGACAGAGCCAAACCTCTAATAGGCTTCTGCTTCTACCATAAAAATGTTAAAAAATAAGTTATCCCAAAGTTTGATCATTTTTCAATTCAGATCTCTAGCTGGAAAGGATTCTTTGGATAAGTCTATTTCTACTTACTTACTTTGGAGTAGCCATAACTGGAGTCTAGAGGCACTTTTGCCTCTGATGGTCAACACAGAAACAAAGCACAAGAATATGCATAGTCCTCGACTTATAAAAACAACTGAACCCAACATTTATGTTGCTAACCAAGACAAGACCCTAACCTTAAGAGAAATATGCTCCATTCTATGACCTTTCTTGCTACAATTGTTAAGTGAGTCACTGCACTTGTTAAGTTAGTAACACGGTTGTTGAGTGAATCTGGCTTCCCCATTGACTTTGTTTGTTGGAAGGTCGCAAAAGATGATCACATGACCTCAGGACACTGCCACAAATACCTGGCAGTTGCCAAACATCTGAATTTTGATGATATGACTGTGGGTATGCTGCAATAATAAGAGTGAAAACGATCATAAATCACTTTTTTCAGTGCCGTTGTAACATCAAATGGTCACTTAAAAGAATGGTTGTAAGTCAAGGACTACCTTACAGGCTAAGTTGCCCTATTTGGCCTTTTCCTTTTGCCCTGGAGTGACACAATCTCTTTCCTTGCATAGTTCTCCCCCAGAGGACAAACCAGAAGCACCCTTAAACTCTTCCTCCAACCTTTCAAGATGAGGAATTTCTAATCCTGTTTATAAATGCTTCCAAAATTAAGGGATTGTCTCACATCTAGCTACATTGAGCACATTTCTCTGCCCAATACAATTTCTAATTTATCTTGTATCCTTGGTGGACAACAGGAAGCATCATTTCACTTCTTCTTTCCAAGGTCTTTTTGCCTATCAGCGTATTTCATGCAACTAGTGTGTTACAGTAAAAACAACAACAAAAAATAGCAGTGATGTTACTTAATGTGGGTTATGAAACGCCTGCAAGAAAACAACCAAATTCAAGAGAGCACTAAGGACCTCTCAAAAATATTAGTATATAATTTTATAAACCTACATAGACTCAAGTTCCGTTTATCAGATGCATGGATGTGTTTGTTGACATTTAAGTGATCGAAGGCAAGGGGAACATGGAGAGCGATGTCATTTTGTCACAGCATTATCAAATAAATGACGCAAATTCCATAAAATGCTTCATTTGCCTGATAATGCCATGGCACACACAATGTTCTCCTGGGTTAGAAGACTCTTAGTTTTTTTTTTGTCTTCGTAATCCTAAAAGGTGCCACAGATGAACAGGTTGATTTACCTGATGGCCCAAACCATCTTCTGTAGATGAATGTTGTAAACAGTTTTTCTCTTCTAAGAGACGCTCCTGGTTCTGTTCAAAACTACCGGCATCGTCATCCTCCGAGCTGGTGGGATCAACCACCGGTTTGCAATCCTGACCAAAACCTGGTTTCTGGTAACTGTGTTCACTTCTGATGTAGGTTTCTTCCATCTTTGGAGCTAAGCGAGGGGGCTCTTTATGATTTTGACTATGACACGTCCTTCCCGAAGGGTTAACGGCTTCAGGCACAGTTACAACCCTTCTTTCTATTCCAACAGTGATTTGGTCGTGATCCTTCCGCACACCGGTGCAAGCCCAGAGATGAAGATCAGGGTGATACTTGTTTCTGAGGTAAAAAAAGAAGAAGATGATTAATGCGGGTGAAACTAATAAAAGGATCAAGTCACGTAAGGAGTGTGTCAACTCATAAAACATTTTGGATACACATTTTATAGTTGTCAACAGAAAGAAGGGGAGGGTTTTCAAAGAGCAGGCAGCAGTGTGGAATCGAAAGTACATTCCATTCATATTTTCTTCAGAGACTGATTAGATGACTGAAGCTTCTGAATCGCAAAAATCTAATTGGACAGCATGATTGATGACTCTTGGCTATGGACGTGTTTTGTTGGATGATACAACCAGAGGGGTGTGGAGGGGAAGCAGGATCAAGGGTGACAGTGAATTATGTATCTGATTTGGCTATGCCCAGGCTAATGCCGGAATGTTAACTTCTAATAAAACCTTTTTAGTTTTGGGAGTGTGGCTCGAGGCTCATGATTTAATTGGAGTAACTGCCGGAATCCTGACACAGTGTCTTACTAGAAAGGAAGCCAAAAAAAAAAAAAAAATTGCTTAAGATTTCATTTTAAAAAAATGAAATGTTGATTACAATGAGGGGTTTCCCTGAGGAAACATCTGAAGCAGTGTTTTTCAACCTTGGCTATTTTAATTCCCCGTGCTGGCTGGAGAATTCTGAGAGTTGAAGTCCACACGTGTCAAAGCTACTAAGATTGAAAAACACTGATCTAAAGTATCAGATTGGATACTTCATATCATTAATAGAAATAATTGATTGAGAGGGAAATCCTCTGCAATATCAGTGTATAAGTAATCCTCAAAATTACATAGAAATTACAGAACCACAGGATACGCTTACTTTAGTATTCCAATCTTCAGCTGTAGTCCATGTAATATTTCTGTAACACCATAGACGTCCGCCAGAAGGCGATGCGTTGACACAATCTTTTTGGCATTTAAATGAGAATAATTCTCTTTTAAGAATGACAAGCCACACATGTGGCCATTATTCAACCAGTCTTTGTCACAGAGATATTTGGCACTCCATCTCTGACCTGGAGAAAACATGAAAGTGTGACTTTTATTATAACACCAAAATTCCCAGAAAGTTATTCTTGACCAATTATAATCAAAAGTGATCAAATTTCAGTAGGAAAAATGTACAAGTGGGAAGTAAGCATTTATTTAATTTTTTTTTTCAAAAGTTGCTAAAACAATGGAATGTTCTCTGTTTATCAGGATTTAAAACACCCAGAAGTCCACTCACACATTCATAATACATTGATTCAATGTTTTAAATCCAGATGAGTTCCCTATATAGAAAGACAGGAGTGCAGGTCACAACAGAATAGCACCACAATAATATTCAAAGCATTATAACCATAAATTTTGGACACATACAATGTAGAACATATACACACACACACAAACACAAACACAAACACACAGAATACACAAAACATGTACCGATGTTTAAGAAGTCTGTTCTTTCAAAAACAGATACAGGGTAGTCTTCAACTTGCAACCACTGATTTAATGACCATCCAAAGTTACAATGGCAGTGAAAAGTGACTTATGACCAGTTCTCACACTTATGACCATTGCAGCACCCCCACAATCACGCGACCAATGTATGGGTGCTTGGCAACCAGCATGTATTTATTATCAGTGGCACCCCTTTAACAAATCTATATATAGGGACCACTGCTTCTGATGACTTCAGATAGTGCCTCCACATTTTAAAAAGTCAACTATTTTCCACCTAGGATTCCAGAGGGTATGGGAAATCAAAGTTATTACTACTGCACACTTATTCCATTTCAGTGGCATAGTTATGTTTTAAAACTTTGACTGATCTCCAAATTACACTGTGAATTATAAACACCCCAAGAATACAAACACTACCTTATTGGCACCCGGTGGCAGGATACAGTCATTAGAGGCTTATTAGGCTGGTAAGAGTAGGAAAAGGTTGAGTTGCCAACCTATTTTGCAAGTGCACCAGGAAAACAATAATAAAAAGTAGGCTTAATTGTCCAAGCATTCCCTAAGTGCATTACAGAAGTAGACAGTGATCTTAATACTAATATTAACATGAAATGCAGAGCTTGGAAATGAGTTCGAAAAGATCTTGAAAATGTATCCTTACCAGGTGGATCCCTGCAAATGTAGCAGATATATTGCTCGGGAATGCTGTCTTCCAACAATCCCATACACGCACTGTGTTGCCAACACAAGCACTCTTCACACTGTGGGAGTAATAAGAACAAGCAGAAAAGTAAATGCAGGAGATGGAAGATATAATCAAGCATCAATTAAGATGTAACGTCATCGTGCACATTCACATTGTAGCTCTTACTGGCAAGTGCTCTTTTAGTGCAGATACTCTACAGCTTATGGCCATTTATTGAACCACGGTTCAAAGCTATGATGGTCTTGGAAAAAGCGCTTTATGGCCTGTATTCAAACTTATGACTGCTGCACATCCTTTATGGTCACCTGTATGCAAGTTGGGTGGCTGACCAGCTGCACAGTCCTGCGGTTATGTCAGAGGTCTCCAAACTTGGCAACTTTAAGGCTAATGGACTTCAGCTCCCAGAATTCTGGGAGTTGAAGTCCACAAGTCTTAAAGTTGCCAAGTTTGGGGACCCCTGGGTTATGAAAATGTGGTTTGAAATATTTTTTGCCGGTTTCTGGCAAAAAAAAAAAAAAGAGCATCTATTGGGGAAGCTGCATCTGACCACATGATTCACTTAACAACCATAATGGCTTACTTTATGACTCCCATAAAAATAATCAAAAAAATTTAAGTTCAGTCACATAGTGACTCTGCTTATGATCCTATTATCTTACAACTGAAATTCTGGTCCCAATCCGTAAGTTGAGGACTTTCTGTACGTTGAGTGATTCTATCTAATACAGAGGCCAAAATCTAATTAAGTTTCTTCCTGTAGCTTCAAATAAAACAACATAATTACTTTTAAGATCCACTACTACAGGGCTGCATCGCATCTTTTTTGCTTTCTTAAAATTTAAGTCCACCTTTTGACTAGGTAGTTGTTTAACAGTAAAAGCAACTCAGTCGAGTAACTTGTCTCACCTGAAATTTGCAGATAATTTGGTAAGCAATAAATGTGGCAAAGCCTGCAAGAATCATTAGGTAGAATCAACAAATGGGAAATAATCTAATATTTTCTTTAAAAAAATATCTGGGAAACTTCTCAGTTTCTTACCATTACAGGTAGTCCTTGGCTAACAACCATAATTGATCCCAGAATTACAGTCATAAGTCATAGTGGTTTGCCTGATTTAATTACTTTTGTTATGATCACTGTGTAACCGCCATGTCATTATGTGAATCCATTGTACTGCATGGACTTTTTTTGCCAGAAATTGCAAATTAATGCCAGTTTCTTGAGAAAAAAATAAAATAAATCGGAGTCATGTGAATATAGGACTCTGCAAACGGTCGTGAATGCGGTTTGGTTGTCAAGCATTCAAAATGCGTTCGCATGTCCATGGGGAGGGAACGGCTATCAGAACTTCAAAATGGGGCGATTAATTCCCAGACAACCAGAATAAGAAGCAAGAATCGGCTTTCTGTCGGGATTCAGGCAATTGCCCGAATTAAATCATGAGCCTCGAGCCAAACTTCAAAACCTATAATGAATTTATTAGGAGCGAACATATCGACAGGACCTGGTTGAAGCCGGTTCTGAGACAGGTAATTCACTGTCACCCTTGACCCTGGTTTTCCCTCCACCCCTTTGAGTGCATCATAGCTCATATTCTCCAACAAAAGGAGTCATCAATCATGTTCTCCAATTAGAGGTTTGCCCTTACAGAAACTCAGGTCGCCTAGTTACAATCTCTGCAAGTTATGAATGGAATGCACTTTCAATTCCAAACTGCTGCACTGCTTTTTCAAACTCTTTTCCCCCTCCCCCCTTTCTGTTGGCAACTATAAAACTGGCATAGAAATGTTTATGAGTTGACATTGGCCTTATCTCAATGATTGTCAGGCAATATAATGGTGATGAGCATAGAAGATTGGTAGAAGAGCCACAGCGAAGGAAAGAGTCAAATAAGATCCCGAGAAGTTAGGGGGGAGTGGCAAATGTCTCAGAAGCCAACATTTCAAAGTTCTTGGAATGTAAAGGTTTGTTTATTTATTTAGATCAGAAGCCTCACAATATAAAGGTGACAGGGAAGAAAACCACTTTCTTAAACTTGCAAGTTTATGTTAATGAAACTTTAGAACAAGGTAGAATTAATCCGGCTGGTTGTGCTACCTGCCCAGATTATTTTTTAAGGCTATCTTAACATAAATTAAACCTTGCAATTCTGATCTTCCTGATCAACTATCTCATATTTTTATAACATTAATTATATGCATGAATGAAAAGATTTGGCTTCCCTAACCTCACAGTAACAAGCAACAAATTCATTTTGCAGTCATGGTCTGAACCATGAGTGTTTTAGCAATAAGATCTGTGAGCAGACTGGAAATCCGCTGGATCGATCCAGCCTGGAATTCATCCTACCAACAAGGGCAGAATACTATAAATTACTCTGGCCTAGTGACAACGAAGAACCTGGGTGAAAACTACAATGAAAATTGGTTTGCAAACAGTTCTTACCTGAA
The DNA here is from genome assembly GCF_900518735.1 of Pseudonaja textilis. The sequence goes on along the minus strand of NW_020769330.1, from coordinate 13,539,598 downwards.
TCATGAAGCCTTTTTCCTCATCCATTTCGCAGATGCACCTGACTATTTCGTTCAGAGCGTCCTCTTCGTCTTGGGACTCTTCAAAATTGGTCGAATCAAAATCCTGATTATATTCATCACCACTCAACAGCAAGCTCTCGGTGGAAGAGTCATCCAAAAACTCCATATCAGAAAGGTCTGCGAGATGATTTGGAGGGGATTTGGATGAACAGGTATTAAAAAAAATATAAATAAGGTCTTTACAAAAAAAAAAAATTATATAACATAAAAGAAAGACTAGGGGGTGACATGAGAGCAGTCTTCCAATATTTGAGAGGGTCTCATGAGGAAGAAAGGGACAACCTGTTCTCCAAAGTAGGCAGAACAAGAAGCAATGGATGGAACTAACTTAAGGAGAGAAGCAATCTGGAACTAAGGAGAAATTTCCTGACAATTAGAACAATTAATCAGTGGAACAACTTGCTTCCAGAACAACTTGCTTCCAGAATCATTGGAATGACTTGCCTCCAGAAGTTGTGGGTGCTCCACCACTAGAAGCTTTCAAGAAGAGACTGGACAGCCATTTGCCCTAATTGTGATGCCTAAAGAAGGACTACCTGCATTACAGATGGTGTTCAAAAACCATGCGATCAGTATGACACTGAATTCATTTGATGAGCTTCTGCAACTTGGCGCCGAACAATGGAAAAATGTCTACTTGATGGCACATGTTAAAACCAAAACTTCTAAACAAGCGTATTTTGATTAAGTGCCATCAAGCCACTGTTGAATTTTAGCAACCACATAAATTAAATTAAAAAAATTCTCTGTTAAAACAAATATTAAAGAAGGGGAAATCTATTCACAGTAACTAGGGACATGGAAACCTCTCAGAAAGTAACGATGCCATAAAACCATAAAGTATGGTTTTTATAAGGGACAAATGTCTTCTGATCAGGTACCATTGAGTTCTGATGAAAAATTAATTAAGTAGGTATATAACTTTTTGTTAAATTTAACAACGTAGGATGAACAAATAAAAGACATAATGGTACTTTGGGAAAAAAAACTTTGGTTGTAACATAGAACTAGAGAAATGGCAAAATTTATGGCAAAGGAACTATAGATTAACAATAGCAACTTCTTATAAAGAAAATCTATATAAAATGCTTTATAGATGGCATTTACCACCTGCTGTTAGCTAAAATGTTTAAAAATATGTCTAGCAAATGTTGGAAAAGTGTAATCAAAAGACAGGCACATTTTATCATGTGGTGGACTTGTGTTAAAACAAAAAAAAGGAGCTAGAACAGGTGGCTAGAAAAGATGATATATGTAGATTTTAAACCTGAACTGTTTTTATTAGGCATAATATCAGAAAAATTAGGTAAGAAGTGTGTATTTAGTCTTACATGTTGTAACAGCAGCAAGGATTATATTCGCACAATATTGTAAACATGAAGAAACACCACAAGATGAAGAGTTAAAGATACTAAATTGTGTAGAAATGGAAAGATTGACATTGAAAATTAAGCAGAAAGAAGACACAGAATACTATCAAATATGGGATCTATTTTATCAGGGGTGGGAAAAAACGGGGTAAAGATTAAGAATGTAATCAGAATTGTTAAGCAACTTAAATACCCAGACATGATGTTTTTTTAATCACTAAGAAATGTAATTAATTTAAAAAATCAATAAAATTTGGGGGGGGGGGGGAAAGGAAGTAATGATGTGTTATTCGTTTGGAGGAACAAAGTCTGCATGAAGGGCGATGTACCTTGGAAACAATTCTGTGCAAGTGGAATCATTACATTAACAGGAAAAACGGGAAAGAGTATCGCAGAGCAACGCAGACCTACTTTCCCCGCTGAGATCGACAGACAAAATAGCCCTTGGGTACTGATAGGATGTGCTCTTCTCCGTTGTGGTGCTGCGGAGAGTCAGCGAGCTGCCAGAAGACCTAGTGAAGGGGGAGGAGCACCCATCGAAGTAGTCAAGGGAACTATCCTCGAAGTCGGAGTAATCTGAAAAAGAAAATCACAGGGGTGCAGCTGTAGGAGGATGTAGGGTACGGAACAAAAATGCAACTTTTAATGTTTTAATCCTGAATGTTCAAACGCCTGAGATATTGCATCGGTTGGCTATGAAGTGATTTATCGAGAAAAATATAGGGCAGGAAGTCAGCTAACTCCCCACTGACTGGCAACCCAGACTGCGATAGGCTAAATCAAACATGGCCCGAATCTTGGCCTTATATTTGAACAGTAAACAATTATCAGCCACAGAATGAATATACATGTCTCAGGATAATATTGCAGGATCTAATCTGGGTCGGTCACCGGGAACAGAGGTTTAGTCTTCTGAGCTTTCGGATTCATGCTAAACCCCATCTTCTCTAGGTTAGAGAGGAGTTCCCTAAAGATGGGCTCCAGCACAAATCCGAAAGTTTGGAAGATAAAACTTCTGGTCTTGGTGACAGACCCAGACTGGATCCTATCAGCCATAGCTGCTTCTTCCTTCCTGGTGGCCAAGATCCTGCCATCTTGGCAATAGGTGACCTTTCTTTCTTTCCTTCTCTTTCTCTCTTTCCTTTCTTTCCTTCCTTCCCTCCCTCTCCAAAATTGTACTGAAAAATAGTGTCAAAATCTGTAATGGTCCAAAATCAGGACCACCATTCATGGAGAGTTTGGGTTTCCTCTTCTTTTGGTGTTCTAATTTCCTGACTGTACACAACTGCAAGAGAATCTTTCTTCAGTTCTTCATTTTCTAAATATGAAAATATTCTACAAACCATGAGTAACAACTGAAGTTCTGGCCGAAGCACCTTTTAAACTATGGTTCACGTACTAAAGACATGCCAGGTCTCATCAAATCATAGTTTAGCCTGTCTTGTGATTATATTCAAAGGTCTAATGAAGGGTGGAAGTTCGAATCAGTTCTCACTTCCCTGTTCAAGCTTTTCAAATAACAACAGACCTCTGGGATATGCCAACTGCCATCTTGCTCTTCAAAGTTTATATGTTATAAGCTTCTTAGAATCAGAGTAGATGTCAAGAGAACGTTGGGATATAATAAATATCCGGATTTCAGGAGAGAAGCACAAGAGATCCTTGACATATTGCAAAACCAGTCAAGTAAATCATACATTCTTTTGCTTGTAGGAGTGCCCAGAAAATGGTCTCAAGCCTTTCCGATAACCATCAAATACATGGAATACTTAGCAGGGATGAACTGGAGCACCCATTGCTATTCAGAGAAGAAATGTCAAAGAAAAAGCACAAGGTGCACACTAGAAGACAGGTAAAACTAGTTAGCAGGTTGAAACTGGAGGAGAGCCAACAAACATTTTAAAGCAACGTTTGGGGGATTTTATGAGCACCTGCTTTAAAATCTAACGCATCACCAAATGAGAAACCATGAGAGCACGTTTTGTTCATTTGTTTATATGTTGGGTATACCATGCTGTTTCGATTTCTTTTTTTTCTTTTTCTTCTTCTTCTGTTTTGACTTCAGCTCTTTTTCCTTCTTCTCTGTTCTCTCCTTCTCCTTCTTTTTACCTGCATTGCAAATGAAATATTGGTTTTAATTTAAAAGAACCCAACTCACTTAAAATAATTGTCATCTAGTATCAATATCCTGCCTGGGGAAAAAAAACAAGACAAATTGATCAACTGGATAAAAGTGGATTTAAGCACTGGGAAAAGAAGTGAAATGTGAAAGGACCAATTTTAAACTAGGAACTAAGATTTATAGTGCAGTAAAATATAATCAAGTATGAAAATACCCCAATATATATAGCACTAAGCTCTAATGTGGTTTCTTCATTTTTTGTTTTAGCATATATATGAGTGCACAAAACTGGCACTTTTTAAGAATGTCAGGGAGAATGAAAATACGAAAGACATAACTTCAGTGGCATTTTGACATCAAAAAAATACAAGTCTATTAACTAGTAGAAATTATATCTGTTTAGCAACTGATCCAATTTACAAAATAATGTCAGTCCTTATATTTTTCACTTTAGTAAGTATAACTCAGTGCCTCAAAAATAACTTGAAAAAACAAAACTATCAAATCATGCCACCAATAATTAAAAACAGGTCATTTATAAGTGATACAGATAATTTTTCAAAAAAGATAAAAAAGATTACCATAAAAGTTCTTAATTTTATGTTCATACCAAGTAAAGATGTGGATCTTTCTTCCAATTTTGATTTCCTCTCAATTTTCAGTGTTCCTACAGAGTCAAAGATGGTACAGATGCAAATTTAAATTTTAGCCATATTTTAGCCTAAAATTTAAATTTTAGCCATATTATTTCCAAAAATAAAATGTAGTTTCTGTTCAATGATTATTCTTTCTGGAAAGATTGGCAATGATTCCTTGCTGTCTCATAGTAAGAGGTTGACAGATTAAGCATACTTTCATGATTTGAGTTTAAATATGCCAAACCATAAAATATAGTATATAAACCAAGTTGTGTGAAATCATATTGCATGTTAAACCCAAATCAACCTTTACGTGTGAACCTAATCTATATGTTTCTATACATCTTGGACCTGAAAGACTGTCAATGTGCATTAAGTATGGGAAAATTTACATAAAATCAAGGACTAAAAAGATTAAAAACAGTCTAAAGACTGTCACTTCCACATAGAACTCAATACAGTAGCAGGATGAAGGCTAGCTACAACAGAGTTGTCCAATCTCAATTATAATTACAAATTAAAATAATTATCCTTTTCTTACAGAGCAATATACAAGGATTTGGCACCAATAACCTCTCAAACCAATTGCTCTCTGGGGAATGAACTGGACATATGCACAAGTCTGCAAACATGCATACAGACTGCATTTTCTAGATACACATCAAAGCATATACACAGAGACCTGTGGCTCCCTGAAAAGGCACATTCATGTTTAACACACTTGAAAAAGATTGACGGAGATTTTACCTGGAACCACAGGAGCTATTCTGCCATCCGTTCCTGTTTTGGAAAGATGGCATCTAATAATCTGGTTCTCTTCCTTCTCCTGCCTGGGATGTTTGCTATATAGGGTAGGCTCCCCAGGGAACAGGGCTGAAACATCCAAGTTACTGCTTAAGTCAAGAGGAAGACTTAGTCCATGCTTCTCAAGGGATACATGAGCAACATTGGGAACTACACAAAAGAAAGAATGCAGTATTAACAGATGAACATTGTGTTCTAGGCGTTGTTAAGTAATACCCCTAAGTGTGACAAAGGCCTGGCTTACTAGCCAGCAGCTCTTGTTAAGACAGGCAACTTCTTGTGAAAGCGTTATTTTAAGTACTCGGTTCCTCTCTGGTTCTGTATTAACAGGGAAATACGTTACCCTCCAGTAATGAGGGTGGGTTCATTTGGGGCATGAATTGAGAACCCTTTACCATGAATGACTGGAGAGAAGGGCGGGGGGCGCTTTTTCTAGAGAATCATGAAGCAAGGACATTTGTCCCTAAGTGTTGTAATCTTCGTCTCCCGTGGCTATTTTTGAAGGATCTAAGGATCTTCACTGGCTGTGATCCACCTAAAAAGAGACCTTGGAATGTAGTTTCGAAGCAGATACAACTAGACGTCTCATCTAGCTATCATCTTTTTAAGGGTTATCATCAGGCTGTTGTTTGAAATATTTCTAATTTACATCTTTAAAAACGACCAAAGTGGTGGGAAGGATAAAACTGACTAGGAAGGTTTTTGAGAGTAACAGCACAGGAGCAATCACTAAAAAATTACTTGTGAAAATCATTACAGGAAAATAAGATTACCTGGAGCCGGGCTGACACAAAAGGCCACGAGTAGTATTAAAGACATCTAATCTAGTGGGTTTATATAATGTCTCTCTTTTTAACTCTTGAATAAAACTGAAGAATGTTGTAAAAACAATGCATACCCTTTTTGCCAGCATACCAAATCGAGGACTAAACGACCCAATTTTTTTTTTTGAACACTTAAAAAATACTATGTATGCTGAATACTGGGCTTCTAGAAGCAGTGTGTATGTGTGCGTGTGTTAATCAATCATTTTGCTGACAGACTGTAGACAGTCTACGTTGTTAGCTGTCGATAAAGATATTACTGTTATATTACTTAAATCTGTATTTATGGATATTGGATGATTTAATCGTTGCTTTTCAATTACTGCTCTGATGCGTTCAGTGTTAATTTTGATGAATTGCCTCCAATCTGGTTTGGTATTTAGCTATATTTAACAAATTAAGTTATTAGCTGTAACCTGATTGGGATTACCTTCAGGTTTTAAGCAGCTGACATTTTTTGCAATGAGTAAACTATATCAGCAGAATCAACTACTGGATTGCTGGCTATGATTTTTTTTTACTATTTGGTCTTTTGTAGCATAACTGTGAGCTGCTGCAATGTTTAATACCTACTTATTTTTTTATATATGATCTTGTAATCTTGTACAGGTAGTCCTCGACTTATAATAGTTCATTTAGTGACCGTTCAAAGTTACAGCGGCACTGATAAGTGACTTATGACCTTTTTCAGTTACCTTTTCAGCATCCCAATAGTCACATGATCAAAATTTAGATGTTTGGCAACTGGTTCAGACTTATGACCATTGCTATGTCTCAAGGTCCCCTTTTGCAACCTTTTGACAAGCAGTGTCAATGGGAAATCCAGAGTCACTTATCAACCAAGTTACCATCAACTTTACTGTGTCACTTAACAATGATGGCAAGGAAGGTTGTAAAATGGGTCAAAATTCACTTAACAACAGAGATTTTGGGCTCAATTGTGGTCCTAAGTCGAAGACTATCTGTATTTATAAGTAACATTTATTATTTATGCAATTATTCATAAGTTCTTTCCCCATAGAGACAGTAAGTTGTCCTCTTTCAGCACACTTCTAGAATTTGCCTATGGGGAGAAAGAAATTATGATTGTGGTTAACAGTTTCATCCAGACAAAATTAAACATTACAAAATCACATTAATTTCAGTGGGAAAGGGTTTGCTCCTTCTGCTAAATATATTTGGACCTCAAGCCTTATGAGAGACTCAAAGCAAAGCAGTTAATTTTCATGCATGTGCAGTCATGAAAATCACTTCAGAGCTGTACCTTACAATCCCTAATTACTGAAGCTAAGATATTTTTATTTTTATTATTTAAAAGGGCATGCAGAACATCCCATTTCAAATTGTTTGGAGCACGCTTGCACAGTGCTCCAAATGAAAGTATTTTTTTCCCTTAGTGAAATATGGCCCACAAAATTTCACACGGGAAACTATTTAAAAATGATCTTGATTTAAAAAAAAAATCAAAGAAAGGGAAGAAGCAGTGGAAAACATTCAAAGCAAAGCAACAGTTTTAATTATTAAATGGAGTTTTGTTTTTTTTAACTGCTCCCTTTCCCTATTTAAAAGAGACTCAAATCACCCTCAGGAAAGATTACTTATAGACTTATGCGATGTTGCATCTACTGGGGAAGTAATGATCATTGAATATGTTTTATCATATTTTTTCAGGATAACTTTAGTTCAGGTTATCCATTTCTTATTCCCTGCCCTGTTAAGTGAAAATATTCTCTCCAAATCGAATGGATTTGTACATACTTCTTTTTGGATCGTATCCTGAGTTTTCGTTCAGTGCGTGCCAATTAGAAGGCAGGCCAAGGAAACAGCTCTTCTGATTCTTCATTTTTACCATTTTGGGGGAGCAAAGTAAAAGGTTTAGGCTGCTATTTGACAAAAATAAAAACACCTCCCAACATCCTATAATCTATAGATGAGAAAGGATTAAACCTTTGGACAAGGGAAGGCGTGCTGCAGTTGGACACGAGGAAGGGAACAAAAAAAAAATCCTCTTTTTTGTTGATGCTGAACATGCTTGGGCATCTTCTAAAATGGTAGAGATTTCAAGGGATACATTCCTGGGTCTCGTCTCAGAAAGCAACTTTTGGATCTTTATCCCAAAAGTGGAATACCGCTGCCTGTTAACCAGTAATGGAGAAAATAAAGAGTTGGCTCGTCATGCTAGAAGAAGATAAGACGGGCTACAAAAAACACAGGGAAAGCTCTCCTTCTTCTTTAATCAGCAAGATCACAAAAGCTTTGCTGTTCTGTGCAGTTTGAGGCATTGTGTGTGCTCGAGAGGAATAAAACCAAAAATCAGTCTTGAATCAGTCACCTGGTATAATTTGGGAAAAACTGAGGGGGAAGAGAGGAGAGTGAAGTAGAGTGGAGAGGAGTGGAGACAGGCTAGGGTAGGGTAGGAGAGACAGAGTAGGAGGAGAGGAAGTGGAGGGGAGACAGGGGAGGGGAGGGGAGGAGATTCCAGGCAACAGGACAAGGAAAACTTTGCAAATTGGAAGAGCAGTTGGTTGCTTTTAAATTTTCTTCTGTTCCTCAGATGTTAAAGATACAAGAAAACTTTTCTTGTATTTTTTTTTTCAGGTGAATTGAATTACATTACTGTTAGACTCCATGACATACCTTCCTTGAAGTCCTGTTTCTTGCTTGCTTGCTTTTTTTTTTTTTTTTTCAAAAATCTACTTAGGATCAACAAGCCATATTCAAAACAAAACCACCACCACCCACCAATGATGACTTCTCAATTACGGTTATGTTTTAAAATGTCTGTGCTCACTAGTTTTATTTATCCCAGAAGAAGGAAGCTGGGAGACCAGGGTCAAATCCTCCACTTGTATTAACTCTGGGGAAAATGGCGTTTTAAGGGGCTTTAGACACCCTGCAGAATCTCCAGATTCTTGTTTGCATCTCTTGCTGCGAGACTTTCCTGAAGACAAGTTGGAGGGCAGCAGTGCCGATTTCTGAATGTTGGCAGAACTGCTAATATCAGCTTCATTTTTTTTCTGACTTTGAGGCTTAGGTGATATCTCCTGAATAAATAATAAGAAATTGATACTTTTATTGCATTTTCTTCATTGTAGCTCTTGCATTCTATTTTTGTTTTTGTTTTTTTGTTTTAAAAAAAGCAACTTTAGCATTTAAACATTTTTTCAGAAGGAAAGAAAAATTTAAATTAAGCATTTTAGTATTTTAAAAAGGGACTCGGCCAAAGACCATCATCCCAATCCAGTGATCTGCTCCAAGCTGGAGAGATGTGACATGCCTTTGCAAGGCCTCTTCTGTGAACATCTCCCTCTTCATTTCACAGGGAAATAATGTTCCATACAAGCATTCTTGTACATCAGCAGGTGGAAAAGAAAGGGGATTTCTTCCATGTCTGAAGAAAACCCTTCCACTTGCAATTTATGTTGATCTCTGGATCAGGATGTGAAGCCGTACACCTCTCTTCATTCTTACTGACTGAGCATCTTAATTCTTCCAAACATACTAATTATCTGTTTGACTTGACCAAATTTTGCCATATTTCCATGTCAGGAATTTCTACAATATTTCTTAAAAAGCGCAATCAAGCGTTCGCGATTATAAATCTCTGATGTGTTATAAAACTTCCTGATTGCCAGATTCAAAAACTTAGCATTAAATGAGTGGTTATTAAAATCCACAAATTCCACTTATGTAGACCAGTCTACACAAGACATGAAGAGGCTGGCAGGGTCCCTTTAGTTTTAAGTTTTTTTTAAAACCATAGACTATATTCTGTATTTTAGTACATAATCCGGATACCACCTACACGAGCTGTAAAAAGCATCACAAAATTTTATCAATTAAAAGCAATAACAAAATATGTGTCATCTTATCAAGTTGGAAAAGCAAAGCATGCATTTTCAAAATGTAATGCCTCCACCTCTGTTTTGTGCAGCATACATAATGAATCGCCATATCAACATAACCCCAATTTACAAATACCAGCATATGACATATATGTCTAGAGAGCTATCCCCCACAGACAATTCAAAACACAATTTATCTAGCAGATATAAATATTGGGCCAGTAAGCATTTCAATTAAAGCGCTGGGGAAAATTCAGGAAGCATTTGCCTTTTCATTAAAAACAAAAGAAGCAAACTTTCATAATAAGAATCAAATTCACGATGTGTTCTCCAGGCTGGAACTTTTGCACCGAAAGATGGATGTTAGGCACGGGTGACTAGATAAACGAGGTAAAGCAGCCCTAACCATGTCCATGGATTATGCAAAGAAACTGCCCCCAAATCACAATAGGATTAGTGTTGTGCTTGATAAAGACAGAATGTGGTTCTCGTTCAATGTCCTTGCTACGTTCAATGTAATGGAAATATGATGTAAAGACTGGTGGAGCAAACATTCCATTCAATTGTCACCCATGCTATCCCTGGACCGGTTATGCATGTCCACTGAGCGTCATTTGTTCATGTGAAACAACTGGAAGACTCTAGACCATAGCTAAAGCTTGGTAAGAAAATTGCCAGAAATTAATTAGAGCCATAGCTTGTAAATAAATGATTTTATTGTTCATCTTCACGTGTGAAAGACATCACTACAGAAACCATTATTTTCAAAGTTACAAAATTATTTAAAACAAGGTTTTGAAAACTTGTTCTAATAAGGTGCTTAAACCTCTTTAACAAGGACAAAATTAAACATGAGAAAGAACCTTAATGAAAATTAGTTAATCTAAGCAGATATTGTTCAAAAGTAAACACAAGGCCAGATCCTAATAACACAATTAAATGACTACTGTACCTGTGACATGTAACCTGAGGGTTTAGGTTTAAGATATTGTAAACCAGAAGGCAGGAAGAGAAATTAACAACCAGAGGAGACAATCTGAATATCTTTTCATTATGTCTTTTTAACCATCAATGTTTAGCTGCAGGCAGCTTGGCATTGTGAAGCCACTGATTCCTAAAAAATTATGTATGCCTTAGAAAACAAATTTCAAATCTGCAGCCCAGTTTTGGATCCTCCCAGGATAAAACATGATTTGAGCACACTGATATTAACTGCATGTATTTTCTTTACAACCATCATTTGAAAACCCACTTAGATTATGGTTACAACTTCAAGTTTAAAAGTGGAGCCAGGGTTTTGTCTACACATGTATAACTTAAAAGACCTAAAACTGATACTTGGATGGAACCATGCCACGGTTGGCTAAAAGCTAAAAAAAAATGTTGTATTTTTTTTGACTTCTCATTAATGAATTTTTTTTTCATTCAGGCAACAAATTTCCATTTCACATTCCAATTTTTCTTCACCAATTTTCTCTATCTTTGGTTATATGTTTTCTATCAAGGGTTTTCAAATTCATATTTTATAGGCCGTTAAATATCTAGCGTTAATATCAGTCTACAAGTTAAGAGTCCAAGAAGACCAGCCACATTTAATTTTTTTTTTAATTTTTTTTTTTTTTACATTATGTGGCTTACAGAACAAGATCTGCAAAACTGACATCTCAACATTGGTGTGACTTCCTGGGAACCGCTCCAATGTACAGAGAGTAGCAAACTATCCTCTTAGTATGAACTCATCTTGCTCAGTTCTTAGAAGTCATAGTTATGCATTAAATGCAAGACAGGAAAAAAAAAAATCCAACGGAGCAGAAAAATGAAAAGAGAATGCAGGCATCCCTGCTTTAGATGTGAACTAAAACCAAATCCAAGAGGTTTTTAATGTGTTTTCTTTCTTAATATTTATTTAAAAATCTAGAGCTTGACCCAAGGAGGATAAGGTGGAGGAGGAGGGTTAGTAATATGGCTCATTGAACAGTTCCATAAACACATATACGTTCACAACCACCAATTCTTACAACAGAAAGGAAACTTCTCTTGGAAGAAGTTCTGGTAGATGTTAAAACCCCTGTGTTCAATTTGCGTCAAGGGCCTTTTAAGTCACTTGTTGGCACTATTTCAGCAAAGGGTAACAGTATTTGGGAAAAGACATCCAGGTTTGTTTGTTGTTTTTGATTCTCGGAATGTTTTGCTAATGAAAATTAAAAATAAAATCCCAATGGTGCTTTTTTCAAAAGGCAACTGGACTTTCTTTGTTTCTTTTTTCCCCTCTTGAAAACATTTCGTTTCTCTCATCCGAGAAGCATCTTCTGACCTTCATGAACTGAAGATGCTTCTTGGATGAGAAGCGAAGAAAAAGAGAGAGAGAAAAAAAAACCAAGACAGTCCAGTCGCCTTTTGAAAAAAAAAAGCAACACTGGGACAACCATGACCTGGATGACTGACAATCTCCATAGATCAGGGCTGTCAAACT
>NW_020769330.1:13470139-13527362 GCF_900518735.1 Pseudonaja textilis | reverse complement strand
GGGGGGGGGGGGGAGACAGTCCCGATACGACATGTGGCGCTGCTGTGACGCCGTGAGTTTGACACCCCTGCCATAGACGACAAAAAGAAAGGTAACCATAAATTAAGACATCCAACTCTCTGACCTAAAAGGCAAACAGCAGAAGTCCAGTCCAGATAGAATCTCGAACTGGCTTCTGGGTTAGGCATTCTTAAGAGCGACAGATTTACTTTCATGACCTTCATTTACGCAGAGGTGTGTATATATATCTATAGATAGATATATATACACACATACACATCGTTCTTTAGTGGCCTCTCGGATTCTGCCTAGCAAGACAATATTCACATCACAGATCTGGTTATTTCCCATAGTATGTTCCAGAATGGCCCTCGGAAAAGAATCAACTCTACAATTTCATACCTGCTCCAAGACTGGAGCTGCTTCTTTGCGGTCTTCTTTCTTTTCAGCACCATCAGCCCAGACAGCTTTGGATGCCAACAATCCTGTACAAGGGGAAAAAAAAACAGCACAAAAATAGGACTCTTTTTGGAAATAACCACCATGGCATTTGGTCAAGGAGGATCCTACGGGGTAGATCCCAGGGCTTATTCTCAGTACAGGCGGTTCCCCACTTTACAACCATTTGTTGAGTGACTGTTCAAAATGACTACACCTCGGGGGGGGGGGGGAGGAGTGACTTATGAGCTTTTTTCACACTTATGGTTGTTGCAGCATCCCCCTAGTCACGTGATCAAAAGTCAGGCGCTTGGCAACGGGCATGTACTTACGATGGTTTTGAATTCTGGTTGAATGGAATGCCATGTTTTTACGCTGTTGGCTGCTGAGCGTTTCTAGGACAGGTGGGCAACCATGTAAGTTAGAATAACAACCACAGCCACAAATCTGTCAAGACGAGTTGGGCTGAGAATGAATGGCTCAGAGTCATTCAGTTGGTTTTTCATGCCTAAGGTGAGACTAGAACTCATGCTCTCCTGGTTTCTAGGTCAGAGATTTAACCACTGAACCAAACTGGCTTTCTAGTTGGTTTTATAATGCAAATAGTTAACATTGTTTGCATTTCTTCTTAAGTAGAGATTTAACAGAGCAGAATAACAGAGTAACAGAGTTGGAACGGACCTTGGGAGGCCTTCTAATCCAACCCTCCTGCATAGGCAGGAAACCCTATACCGTTCCAGACAAATGGTTGTCCAATCTTTTTTAAAAAAAGCTTCCAAAGTTGGAGCATCCACAACTTCTGGAGGCAACTTGTTCCACTGATTAATTGTTCTGTCAAAAAATTGTCTCCTTATTTCTAGATTGCTTCTCTCCTTGATCAGTTTCCATCCCCTGCTACTTATCTTGCCTTCAGGTGCTTTGGAGAAGACTAGATTAGGCATTTTTAGTGTCCTGCAACTGTTCAGATCAGAGCAATCAATCATTTAAACAAGCACGGTAGCTGATCTCAAATGACAACTTACCAGTGATCTTGTTAAGACGAGCCCTCTTTGCTTGAAATGAGTTGCCTAGATTGTTTTTCCTCTTGTGTGCTAATGCATTCTCTGCCTGTACAAAGGCAATCTTTGGGACATCCACCAGAGGAAATGCTACATAAAAGAAGAAGAAATCATATATAAGCCCCCTGTTTTAAAAGCTCCTCTAGATAAATATTTACAATGTAGTTACCTCCATATACTACTATGAGATAACATTAGAAGTCGTAATTAAATCTCTGGAGATAATTTTTTATTAGGGTTGTGCAAAAGATACTGTTCTAGGACCGTAAATTCTAGAGAGGTCTGTTGTTCTCCCCTGAGCATTCTCATTCAGGTTTTCCAAAGACTATCTGAGATTTTTGGATGGTTGTCTCGGAATGCATGAAGACTGAAGAACATGAACAGTGCGCCACAACAATCCAACTTTCCAGCGCATGGAAAAGCCAGGGCTTTTAGTAAGGAAGCACCTGGTTTGACAGCCAAAACTGACAGAGAGTTCCACTTGAGCCAGGTGTTTTGTGACTGTTCAATGTCAACATGGGGACTCACGGAACTCCCAAGTGGCCAACTTATTCCTTTAACGTGGGTACAACCCTATACAAAAACTGTACTTCTCCCAAATCGAGGACATGACGTAGGTACGTTCTAAAACAGTGGAAGCCATGAAATCCTGATCTGCACCTATTAGAATGACCTCAGCGAGAACAAATTTCCCAGGAGTAAAGCACTGGGGACCCCAAAATCACTCATATCAGTCATAGGCTCTGCAGAGCCTCTATCTTCATCTAAGTCTTCTGAAAAGGTACGTAGTTTAATAAGAGGCTTGGGCAGGGAGATGATCTCTTAAGGTACACAACATGTACTCTCTGACACACAAGTATGCAGCACAGCCACTTCATAGTAGATAGGTCCAAAGGTCCTTTGTTACTTCTGTCAGGTCTTTTACATGGACCAGTTCAGTCCCTTACTAGCAATAGCACTTCAGACTTATATACTGCTCCACAGTGTTTCACAGCACTCTCTGAGCAGTTGATATTGCCTTCAACAATCTGGGTCCTCATTTTACCGTCCTCAGAAGAACAGAAGGCTGAATAAACCTTGAGGCTGCTAAGATCGAACTCCAGGCTGTGGGCAGAGTATGCTGCAATACTGCATTCTAATCACTCTGCCACCAAGGACTCCTTAATCTAGTCTAAGTAGAGAAGACTCTCTCCTTTAGAGGAATAGAGAGTTGGCCTTGAAGAAAACATGTGGAAATGCTTAATAAAGCGTGAGCTTACCCCGAGAAATCCTGAAAGTGTAAGAAAGAAACTCAAGACTGCCCATCCTTGACTTTCTTTAGAATAAGGATTTCCAGATTCTGATATTATAACCTGGATCAATTAAGGTTCCAGGTTTTCTTGTCAAATCTGTTTTCTGACTTGGTCTACCTTGAGGGAGTGACAGTCCTTGCCCGTATACCTTTTAGCCCCATTGAGTTTTCCCACACTCTGCACCGTCGTACTCAGACTGTGGTATTTCTCCAAATCCCCACACAGTGTCACACGAGACAAAAATAATGGTCAAGCAGGTAGCAGTTAAAAAAAAAAGCAGAGGCTTGCGGGGGTGGAGGGGGGGGAAGCAAATCCTTCTTCATATGAATTATCACTGATTTTAAGATCAGAATGGCCTTTTTTTTGTCAAGGCAGTTGGCAACTGGAAGAAAGACCTGGAGAACTTGCATATAGAAACACCCATACCTCCCAGCACCCAGCTAGCCCTCCTGGTATCATCACAGTTAGCTTCAAGAACCTGGATTAGGAAAAGCTGGTTCTTCCGGATGAGTAAGAGAGGTGATTTATTTTTCCTTGAATCTGGCTATGTTTACATTAATGCAATAGCTTTTTTATTGAACCAGTAACAATTTTGGTTAGATTTTACACACGTGTTTGTTCTGGATGAAATAACCAGCAAAGATAGGTTATTTAAACATTTACAAAGGAAAGACGTGGCATTATCAGCTAATACTGCACTTTGCCATCCTACTGGCAGAGTGCAGGCAGAGAGCCTTGTCTGTTGTTGCCCCCATCCTGTGGAACATTCTCACCCTTCCTAGAGGAGTGGGACCCTCACTTTCCTGCTTTTCCAGAAAGGTGTGAAAACATGGCTCTTTCTTAGAGAGCACAAAGGAACAGGAAGCCCCGGGGATGGTTGCCCCCCCCCCCCACTTCGCCTTTCAATTAATTCTTAACACTAATTTTTAATCAAAATTGCCTTTTTTGAAATGTTAACTATTTATACTGTTTTTATTTTTCTCTTTTATTGTATACCACCCAGAATCCTTCTATGAGGTAAGATGGGCAGTTTTAAAAATTTGATAAATGAATTGTACAAAAGCCTTAGAACAATCACAAGGGCAGCCATGGCAATAGTATAAGTGCCGTGAGGGCGAACCTGTGGCACGCGAAGACATGTCACCTGGCACGTGCAGCCTTGCCTGTTGGTTTTCTGGGTTACTAGTGCACATGCGCACGTGACGATCATCCTTCTCGCGCCCAGCAGTGCCGAAAACTGGCCTTCGCATGCGTGCTGGCCAGTTGATTATCGGGCACGCATGCACGTTAGAACCTACCTGGAAGTTCAGCTTTTCCAGAGCGTGGCCCTAACAAGCATGTGCGCGGGATGTTTCTATCACTGATATAATGTATCTCAAACACATAGCTACTGGCACAAATGCAACATTTCCTTTGTTATCCTTGCCCTTAATTAATGCTCCCCGCTCTGCTTTGTCCTAAGAACAAGTAGGAGATAAAAATATGAATACGACAAGCTCACCCAAATGCCTGTCTTTGTGCCTTCTTATGTTTTAAAGGGAGCGTAATAATATTTCACAAAGACAAAAATAAAATCTTCTTATCACATTATGCCTGGAACTTCACATAGATTCATCCAGGCATTTCTCAAAAGCCCTATTAACATGCGGTGGTATCAGGCAAGACGTATGTTTTTTGTGCTTGCAACCTGCTGTTAAACAACTTCAACAAGTACATCAGCAACCGCCATTATAGGATCACAGACCAATGTCAATGTGTTATTTATTAAAACAGGTAGTCCTTGACTTGCAACAACTCATTTAGACTATTCCAAGTTACAACAGCACTGAAAAAAAAAAGATTTAGGACCAGTTTTCACCCTTATGACCATTGCAGCAGCCCCATGGCCACGTGATTCAAATCCGGATGCTTGGCAACTGGCATATATTGGTAAGAGTTGCCCAGTTCCGTGTGTGTGTGTGTGTGTGTGTGTGTGTGTGTGTGTGATGTGATCACCATTTGAAACCTTCCCAGCTGGCTTCTGGCAAGCAAAGTCAATGGGTGAAGTCAGATTTTTTTACCGACTGAATGATTCAATTAGCGAGGCAAGAAAGGATGTAAAATAGGGCAAAACTCATTTAACTGCCTCGCTGAGCAACAGAAATTTGGGGCTCAATTCTGGTAGCAAGTCAAGGATCCACCTGTAATTTATATGCCGCCCAGAGTTGCTTCCACAGTGAGATGGGCAGCTGCGATGTCTCGCCTGGACGACTCCTCAGATTCTTCCTCAGAGGGAGAATGAGCTAATTCCTGGCACGTCAGGAACTGGGTTAATTAATGACTCTGCACAGCCACCAGAAAGAGATTTACAGGGGTTTTCGTCTGGGGACAATTTACAGGGGCAAATGATCAGTGAAGAGGAGGAGTTGCCTTCCATGATGGATTCCGAGAGCACGCAGGGCAGAGAAAAGACAAAAGCAATGGAGATCTGACAGATTCCTCGGGAGAAGGCCCCGTCCGTCTTGAGGACCTGCACCAGAAAGGTATTTATCACAGCAGGCAGAGGGAGGCATGGCTGGAACAACGTGTTTGGTTTCTGGCTGTGTGTGTTTGTTCCACATGCTTCCTGCTGGACTTTTGAGATTCTGAACTTCTCTTGCCAAGTGAGCTCTTGAGGGTGTGTTTCAGTTTGACCTGGTGGATTAAGTTTGTTTGGTGGACTTATTCACTGGAACAACTTTCCATTGTTTTATGGATCACTGGGCCATTGCCTTGGCCTGCTCGTGGCTGGATTGATTTGGGACAGTTCTGAGGCTGGGTGAAGGGACTTGCTGGGGAACATTAATAAGCTCTCTAAACCACACTGACGTGTGTGCGTGAGTGAGTGGGGCAGCACAGCGGCATGTGAATTTAATCAACAAACAAATGAATCAATAAATATTTTAAAGGGAAAACCACGTATACAATAAAATGTACTTATATATACCAAATGTCTCGCTGGATGTGGGCTGCTCTTCTTTCTTCTGGACTTTCTGGACAATTGCTGAGGTTGAGGTCTCTTCCTTCTTTGAAGGTACTTTAAACCACTTTCTCTCCTCTTTGTCTTTATTACTGTTTGCGCTTGTCCGTGGCTTAACCCCTGCTTTGTTTTTTGCGGCAGCCACTGCTGCGGCTTTGACCAAAGCTATCCAATCCTTTGAAAAGGGGAGAAAACAAAAGAAAACAATCGCCTCAAATTAAAATCCAGCTTTGAAGAAAACTGTTAACAAGAAAGGTATCCTAAAGGGGAAATTGTTCATGCTGAAGAATATCTATTTCTACTGTTTCTTGTAAATTTAAAAAAAGAAACAAGGATTTTGATGACAGGTTAGTTAATCCTGGGTGCCCAAGCTTCCATTCTAGGAATGAAATGTTGTTAAAAAGTCTACAATGTTCTGTATCTCATTTGGGCTACACTAAATTGTTATGTTCTAGACTAAGCAGCTCTTGCTGACCTCTCTAGATTTGGCAAATTGACTTCTAGAAAATGTTAGAAATAGCATCAGGTGCCTAGAAGGTACTGTATAAAACTGTCTGAGAAACCTCCATGTCAGATTTGACTATCTATGTGCAGCATCTAGGTTGAATAAATAAATAAAATTATCTATTCCTGTACTGCATTGGGCAGAAATCTTTCCCATTCTTTGAAATTGTGCCAACTCTTTGATTCCAAATATTAACAAATATTTTGCTTGCCAAGGTTAATCTTCATGCCAGGAAAAAATAAAACCCTACTAAGGCAACTGTGTCGTCCATACAGCACTAGTATATCCATTACTAATTTATCGCAGATTCTTTGGATGCCTTTTGAAAGAAAATGTCTAGAACATGAAGTTAGCTGTTCTCCATTTTGTAAACTTTTATACCCGAAGACTTTAAATTGTCTTAACTGCTTTACAATAGCTACAGAAATATGAGAGTATCTATTGTAATTAAAAATCAAGTCAGAACTACTCTAATATGCACCAGGCTAGGCTGTGTCTCAGATTGTGCTGTTTCTACACCAATAGCTGCTTAAGGACGAACAGTCCCTAACTGCAGTGCAGGTGGCTAGATTCTGCGCAGCAGTAGTGGGGATTCATCGGAAATGTGTGTCTAATCCACCATAGCTGTTTTATACAAATGGGGCAAACCCTTTGCACTGCTTATTTCTTTCCCTTTTAGTATTAAACTGACTATGGGCCACAGAGTTTATGGGTTGTAATTTTAGTATGGTTAGACCATGTATAATTGCCAGACTGGATTTTATCATAGATGTTAGCTGTTTATTATTTTATACTAGAATTTTTAATTGTACATTTACTGAGTGTTTTTATTTGTTCTGGTCTCTGGTCTATGACTGCAATAAATTGAATTGGGTCACCATTCTGACAAAGATACACCTTAAGGTGATGCAGACAAGCTATGTTTTTTACCTGTGATTTCTAATGTATCTTTTAGGATGTTGACTCTGAAATGCTACATGGATAACTTCTGCACAGATGTACGTACAACACATAGCTGTTACTCTGACATATATTGGTACATTCTAGAACAAGTCACAAAATGAACAATAATACTTAGGGACCACGGAAATAGGCAGAGATCAACATTGTGGATTTGTCAGATGAATGTTTGGCCAGGTTTTCTTAAGAATGCATATTTTACAAAGCACTTAAAAAGCAGGACTCTTGGAACAATCCATTAGAATGGGATGAAATGGTAAATGAAGAGAAACGCCACATTTGCAGATGACATGAAATTGAGTGGGACCACTAAGAAGGCAAAAACGAACTTTACGATGATCTTGATGGGCTAGAAAAAGGGGTTGGAATGTAATGAAATGTAATAAAGGACAAAGGAAGAACTCTACATAGAGGGAGGAAAATGAATCAAATGAACAATTAGAAGGTGGAAGACGCCAGGCTTACATTTTGAAAATGTAATTAATGAAAATGTAATTAATCACTAGATGAATAGGAGTCCCTATCATCTGGCTGCCAAAAATTCAAAAGCAAAGCTAGGCTGCAGTAATATATCACCGTTTCCAAATCATGTTACGCAATCACCACCATATTCAAATATTTGGTCTGATTCTGGACATTTAACAAAAGGGATTTAGGGAAACAAGAAGAATGATGCCAGGGCTGAAAGCTTACAAGGAAAGACTCAGAAAATGAAGCATTATCAGACTCGATCAAAGATGACAGAAGCAAATATGGCAGCAGAACCAGACAAGGGAACAGAAGATCAAAACCTGTTCTCTATCATTCCAGAATATAGGGCACAGAACTATGGTATTGGACAAAATGAAATTAGGTTCTACTTGGATGTTAGGAAAACTTTCTGTAATGTGACAGTGGCATCAATTACCAGGAGGGAGATGACTTAATAGCAGAATCAGTTATAAAGAGGGGAATGACTTTTCTTTCATTGGATGTTTTCAAATTCAGGCAGGGGAGACATCTGTCATGGATGCTTTATTCAGAGTTCCCATGCTGAGCAAGTAATTGGACTCACTGGCTTAATTGAAAATTTCCAACTATACAGTCCTATCACGTTAAAGCCCACACATGGGTAAAGATATGACTGCAGGCCTATATTTGCACTCAGAGTCTGAGTGCAAATCTGTATGCATGAATGAATGAAGAAAATGCATTTTATCTTCTGTGGTAAAATCAATCTTACACAAAGGTTCAGAAAGAAGGAAACTTTTTAATTTCTTCTAAATTAATATGCAAAGTTGTGCCTTCCTAGAAGAAATATTTATCAAACTTGGATGATTGGTCTACTGAATTTCATCACTATTATCCCATCTATTTTAATTGTATCAGTAGGACAGCATCTTCTATGCGTATATAAAACTGGAGATTTGCATCCAACAAACTACATGTATTATAGGTTAATTCTCTATTGTTAATGTTAAATATTCTAAGTTATTTTTCACTTTGGAGAACTGCTGTCTCAGACTTCAAACAATCCAAACAGTTATCTCAGAACTGTATGAGCAACATACAACAGATCTGCAACTTTTGTTTTCACTGGATAGAATTTATTAGAGCCAGACCTCATAATTTTACAGCTTTAAACATGAGTAAACGAAACAAAAATATCATTCCACCACCTCTAGCTGCACCAATGACTTCTTTAGCAGCAACTACAGGTACTTCTCAACTTACAACTGCCTGTTTAGTGGCTGTTCGAAGTTACAACAGCACTGAAAAAAGGGACTTATGGCCTTTTTTTTTTTCACAGTTGTGACTACCGCAGCGTGTGATCAAAATTCAGAGGTTTTGGCAACTGATTCATGTTTATGATGGTTGCCATGTCCCAGGGGGTCATGTGACCAATTTATGTGACCTTCTGACAAGGAAAGTCAGTGGGGAAGCCAGATTCACTTAGCAAACTGTGTTACTAACTTAACGACTGCGGTGATTCACTTAACAAGTGTGGCAAGAAATGTTGTAAAAATGGAGCGAAACCCACTTCACCACTGTATTGCTAAGCAACAGCAAATTTTGGGTTCAATGGTGGTTGTAAGTAAAGGACTACCTGTATATACTGCTCATTTTCAGATGAGAACCTTTGTCCAACTCTACAGACAGTCCACCCGAAGCATTATTCACTCCGATGGACTGGTGCTCTCACCTGCCAAGGCTCTACCACAGTTCTGCCCCTCTCTCTCAGAGCTCTTCCACCTATTGTCACACCTCTTCTGCTGGTCTTGGCCACATCAGGTTTTCGTGGTTTTTTCCTCTCCTCAGCTTCTGCTTCCTGTGTGCCAAGAACCCTCCCCTCTCCTTCCACAATCCCACAAAACTCACTTCACGTGGCTCGTTATCCGTCACTAATCTCAGCTCCGGTGCTATCTGTTGCCTCTCGCGCGCCTAATCATATCGAAGATAAAACACAAACATGGAAACAAAAAGACAAGTTATCACGACATGCCTCTCAGTTGGATGACTCCATTCACCAGCCTTCCGCAATTTCTTGCCCTCCCAAACGCGATCATTTTAGGGAACAACCACCGGAGATCTGCAAAACTGCGGCCAAGATCACATTGGTACCGATCTATTGCCTTGTTTCTGCTTAACAGTCAAGATTTAAAGTCAGCCAAGTTTAATAAAGAAAGGCTACCTCAAGGCTAGAAAGCAGACACATATATAAAACAACTGTTCGTCACTACAAATTATGGAACCTGCTATAATATCTAAGATAAAGGAGGTGTTAGCATCTTATTCTTTATGCTGATTTGTGCGTAATCTGCATTCATTACAGAACACTAAAGTGCTTGATATCTCAGGAGCTCAAATAAGAATATCTATACTTTTTTTAAAAAAAGCCCTGCATTAAATAAGCATGCGTTGTAAAGACTAAACAATCCCATGTGCACAGGCACACGTGTACACTAAGTTTATTTCAAAAATACGTTCCTATACCACTCACCATATTGGGCAGGGTACAATTGTATCTCATAGTGGTAAAAGTATAAAAAGTATATTTGATAGTTAATTAGCATATTCCATCTAAGTGGCAGAAAATTGCATTTCTTCTGATCACTCTCACTAAACATTATTTTCAAAGGGCAGGCTAAATTCTTTACAGCATAACATAACAGTTGCTAGAAGACCAACTTTGTAATCTTATTTCTATAATTTTTCTTTTAAAAAGATTAAATATTCCATTATTTTAGAGCTCTTCTTGTGATTTGCCCCCACAAGACAGTCCAGTTGCCTCTTGAAAAAGCACCTTTGAGACAACCATGACCTGGATGACTGAAAATCTCCACAGGCACTTTTTGCAATAGAAATGTTTGGCTCAACTGTGGTTGGAAGTTGAGGGCTACTGTATTTCCACCTGGACAGAGTATCAGTGAAGTCCACCAAATACTCTCCTGTCAACTCCACACCAGCAACAGATTTTTAGAAGTCCTCAGCAAGGTTTCAGCAATGAAGTCATAAGCCTGGGACGCTTCTTCTCTGGCCCGGCCTAGTCAATGCTGCGCCAGTGGCAGCAGCCCCTAAAGGTTCATTCCTTCTACATCTTTCCTTAGCAGGCAGCCTTGGTTCTTTTGGAACCGAAATTGGTGACCACCACTTTAGTCTTCCTTAGAGCTTGTTCCTGTGAATCCAAGACAAGCTGATCCCTTAGCAATTATTATCACCTGCTGGGCATAGACTTAAGAAGGAACCGTGCACTGATAGAACTCTTCAGTTTGTGACTTGTATCCCAGGAATTCATCCAAAGAATCTAAATAAACCTTACAATATTCTGAAAATTCTAATATCTTGCTTAAAAAAAAAAAAAAAAGGAACCATGGCGGCTCAGTGGTTAGAATGCAGTACTGCAGGCTACTTCTGCTGACTGCCCATTACCGGCTGTTCGGTAGTTTGAATCTCACCAGGTTCAAGCTTGACTCGGTTTTCTATCCTTCCGAGGTCAGTAAAATGAGGACCCAGATTGCTGGGGGCAAGATGCTGACTCTGTAAATCGCTTAAAGCACCGTGAAGCAGTATATAAGACTAAGTGCTGTTGCTAAAAAAATAAATTTTAAGATTTGGAGGTGGCTTCTCAAACAGGAGCATCTGAATGATATTGTGAGAATATTGTAAGAACAAAGAAAACTTCTAATAATTATGCGCCACAGACAAATCCCTTGTGTGTCCAACAAGCTAATAAAGAATATTCCTTTTCCTATTCTACTTTACCCTACCCAACCTTACTAATATTTTCAGGGTAAATAGCTATACCTTATCTCCTGCAGAGTTTAAAATAATCTTGTGGAAATCAGAGTTCATTGCAGCACTCATATGACACCATGCCATAAATCTTAAGAATGCAGTAAACTCTGCAAAGAAATACAGCTGAAATTACAAAGCCTCCAGGTGTTTTCCTTTAAAAAGCACGTGCTAAAACCTACCAAATCTGAAAGACTCCTGGTAATTTCTTCTCTGCTACATGCATATAGCAGGATGACATTTATCTTTGTTTTTTTATAGGAGACATGAATATATTTGCAAAATCAGGAGCTTATAGTAACCTACAAAAAAAGTTTCTCAGAAACTTTTCCAAGAAAATGTATGGGTACTTCAGTTACTTAGCATCACACACCAAGTAAATTAACAAGAGCAAGGTTTCCATTTAAAAGTGTTAACCTCAGCTTACGACTTTAATGAAGCTTGGCCACCTTGGTTGTCAAGCTGTGATGGTAGCAAAGTGGGTCGCCCACGCGGCTGACCCAATTTTATGGCCTTTTTTATAGCGGTTCTAAAGTGAACACAGGAGTGGTTAACCAATAGTTTGCCATGAATCAGTTTTGCTGGAAAACAAACGTAGATGCTGTTTTTTCAGCAAAACTGTCATGATATTCGCCAAATGCCTGTCATGAAGTCATGTGATTGCAGGAGAAGCGGTCACCCCAGGGAGGACCATCATAACTTCAACAGGTTGCTAAGCGATCAGTGGTAAGAACTACCTGCATTAAAACCTTAAGCCTTCCCATCCTCTTGTACTGGAAAATAAGCCACTACTATTTGCTAACATCAGCTCAGCTACACTGCAGGCAGTCCTTGACTTATAACAGTTTGTTCAGTGACTGCTGAAAGTGACAAGGGCACTGAAGAAAGCGACTTACAAGGAATGTTCACACTTACGACCGCTGCAGCTTCCCCATGGTCATGTGATCAAATCCAGGCGCTTGCCAATTGACTCAAATTTTTGATGATTGCCGGGGTCATGTGATTCTCCTTTTGGACTTGCTGGCAAGCAAAGTCAATGGGGAGGCCAGATTCATGTAACAACAATTTGACTAATTTAACTGCAGTGATTCGCTTCACAACTGTGGCAAGAAAGGGCGTAAAATGGAGCAAATTCACTTAACAAATATTTCGCTTAGCCAACAGAAATGTTGGGCTCAATTGTGGTCATAAGTTGGACTGCCTTGTAGTACACCTTGTCCAATTTAACAAGTGAAAAGTCTACCTTGGAAGCCAAGTTTCTACAATGGGCTAGATTGCATATTGCGTTAAACTCTGGTTTGTTTTCCTGCTTGTCACCTAGATTCACAAATCATGTTCAGCAAAAACCACGTAAGCCACATTGAAGCTCAGCACAAACCCTAATGAGCGCACACTGGATATTATTCGTTTTTTGAGTCCATTTAGAACGGAGTCTCAAAATCTGAACATGAGAGTACTGCAAAACCTAGATTTAGAATAACAGAGTTGGAAGGGATCTTGGGAGGTCTTCTAGTCCAACCCCCTGCCTAGGCAGGAAACCCTACACCACTTCAGACAAATGGTCATCCAATGTCTTTTTTAAAACTTCCAGTGATGGGTGGCTGACGTGTATTTCTCTGATGGTGTCATTTACAACTTCTGGAGACAAGTTGTTCCACTAATTCTTCTAAATGTCAGGAAATTTCTCCTTATTTCCAGGTTGTTTCTCTCCCTGATGAGATTCCACCCGTTGCTTCTTGTCCTTTGGCGAACAGCTTGACTGCCTCTTCTTTGTGACAATCCCCGAGATATTGGAGCATTGCTATCATGTCTCCCCTAGTCCTTCTTTTCATGGACTTAATGTAATGGACATCAGATGGAAATTCACATCTGAACATCTTAGGGAACACTGGAGAAACCAGTGCATCCGAAATCGGCTGGACAAAGCAGTAAAAGTGTTCTTAATGTGATGATATCTATGGTAGTGTGCATCGTTTGCATAATGACCATTAAACAAAGGATAAAAATTGCCATAAGGATTTATTTATTTAGCATATGGCACATGCTAGTCAGGGATCACCGAGGTGGCTGGCTACCTCTAGGAATTTTTTTCAGGCAGTGGTATCTTGACCCACGGGACCCCTGAATGCCAGTAGGCAATCAGAGGAGACTCCTTTCTTGTCCCTACAGGCTTTATTAGCTCACAGGAATCAAGCCATCAAGTGCCAACCTCAGCGGTGCGCAGGCCCAGCATCTTACTGAGTGAGCCAATAAGTAAATAATTTAAATTTTGCTATTTAAATATCCATAGCTTAGAATAACAGGTTCCTTTCCCCCCAAGTGCTCCACTGGAGAGCATCAGACTATTCATAAGAGTCATGATGGTGCAGTGATTTAAGAGAGCAGTACTGCAGGCTGACTCTACCGACTGCCAGCAGTTCGAATCTCATTGGCTCAAGGTTGACTCAGCATTCCGTCCTTCCGAGGTTGGTAAAATGAGGACCCAGATTGCTGGGGGCAATTGGCAGGCTCTGTAAACTACTTAGAGAGGGCTGTAGAGCACTATGAAGCAGTATATAAGTCTAAGTGCTGTTGCTACTGCTAACTGAACTAACTGCCAGGAGTTTGATCCTCACCAGCTCAAGTTGGACTCAGCCTTCCATCCTTTTGAAGTCGGTAAAATGAGGGCCCAGATTATTAGCGGCAATATGCTGAGACTGTAAACTACTTAGAGAGAGTTGTAAAGCTCTGTGAAATGGTATGTAAGTCTACATGCTACAGTATTGTTATCATGTGGCTTACTGGATTACTGGACCGGCAAGAGAGCTTCTAAGGGCAGCTCTTCCTTAGCCTGACTTTAAACAATCTTTTCATTCAATGGGAACAGCCTGAGAATCTGGGCCTGTTAGGCACAAAGAATCAGGACCATCCATTAGATTGCAACATGGAAGATTCATACCCAAGAATCTGGTCAACTAGAGAGCCAGTTTGGCCAAAAGTTAAATCTAGGAAAGAAGGAAACTGCGAGTTCTACTTTAGCCATGAAAGCTGGCTGGGTGATCTTTGGCCACTCACTCTCTCTCAACCCAACTCAACTGACAGGGTTGTTGTTGTGGGGAAACTAGGAGAAAAGTGTGTTGGGTATGTTCACTGCCTTTTTCTGTAAAAATAATAAACAGTACAAAATTCAATGAGTCAAAAGAATTCAAGGGAGGGCTCAACTTGGATCATTTGTGGCAACTTAAGGACTCTAAGCTGATGACATGTTTAACTCCATCCTTAGCTCTGCCTACTTGTCTCCTACAGAGTCACATGTAACTCTGAAACTCCTTTTCTGGGGCCTCAAAGGCCTCTTCCCAAACCATAATTGCTGAAAAACAGCTGCATACTTTCCTGTCAACCTGAAATCAAACATCCCAAAGTATACTGTAAGGCCAAAAAAGACTCAAAATAATTTCCAAAACCACAGAACTGGAAGGAGTCGCTACATGTGCAGAAACCTGAAGTAAAGCATCAGTGCCAGGTAGATGTCCAACATAAACTTGAAAACCTTGACTATTAAGGAGCTCCCCTAATAATATTTTCCATTGTAAAAGTACTCTCTCAGTATTTTTTTTTTTTTGCCTAATATCCAGCTGGAAAGCGAAGACATTCAATAAATACTTTGCCAAGCCCACAAACATGACTCAGCAGTATCAAACCACAACTGTCTTAAATAAGCTGTGAATGCAGACCTCCTGCGCCCATCCCAGACACCAAAAAGCTGACTCCTGGACTAAAACTGCATTAAAAGAGTGGTCTGTCTGCAGAGTTATAATTCAGAGCTGCCCAACAGTCATTTCCTTTAAATAATGACAAAACTTCACCACGCCTAGCTTATACAGAGAGTCTTTTAGCAATAATTAAAATTTAAGAGCCTAGATCTAACATGGAAGGCACAGAAAAGGCCAAAGAGATTGAATAATGAATCTCCCTCCTCCATCTGCTATTCCATTAGCATAGCACTTTGGTTTTGAATTTTCTTTCTTTTTCTCTTCAGGGAAACAAACAAAAGGGGAAAGCAGTGGAGAAAGGAGAAAGTATACTTATTGAAGTGTATCTGATTGATCCCTCAGTCTTAATGGAGTCTGTGGATGTGAACCTCGTAACACAAATTGGAATGCAGATGAATTAAATGAATGAGGAATTAAGGTATGATATCTAACATGGAAACTAACTGGAACTCTACTTACCTGCCCTTTGGCATCCTCTGGCATGGATTTGATATGTATTCTTTTGAGACACCGAATCACTCCATCATAAAACTGTACAGTGAAGGTTCCTAGGACACCAACAGCAAAAAGAGAAAGTTATTTACATATTTATTTAAGCGATGCTTTAGTCCAGGGTCCCCAAATTTGGCAACTTTAAGACTTGTGGACTTCAACTCTCGGAATTCTCCAGCCAGCAATCCTGTGCTGGCTGGAGAATTCTGGGAGTTGAAGTCCACAAATCTTAAATTTGCCAAGTTTGGAGACCTCTGCTTTAGTGCTATAAATGGCATAAACTCTTACACATCAGCTCAGGTATTTCATGTCATCCTTAACCTTCAAATTTCTTCCAAATTCATGCAACATTTTGAGAGATATAGGGAATATATATTGAGAGCTAGTCTGGCCTAGTGGTTAAGCCACCAGGCTAGAAACTAGGAAACTTTTGAGTTCTAATCCCGCCTTAGGTATAAAAGCTGACTGGTTGACTTTGGGCTAATCACCAGGTGACATTTAATCTCAGTCCCGCTTTAGGTATGAAAGGCTGGCTGGGTGATTTTGGGTCAGTTATTCTCTCTCAACCCAACTCACCGCACAGGATGATTGTTGTAGGCAAAATGGGAGGAGGAGGAAGTATTAGGTACGCTCACCGCACCTTGAATTGTTCATAAAAATAATAAAGGCAGGATTTAAAAAAAAATCTAAATCTAAATAAATATCAATTTTTAAAGCAGTGCATTTGTTCAAATTAATATTGCACACAGTTTAACATACAAAAGAATGCATTTTTAAAGAAATAATCCAAAAGCTCAATCAGTGCATTGAAAAATGTTTGGTTGTTTCAAGCTACCTAAATGCTCAAGTAAAGCACTTAAGTTAAAGCTTTGAACATGTAATTTGATTTACACTCATATCTTCTGCTTTAGGGACTACTTAAGATACTTAACACATAAAATATATTAGAAACAGGACCTATAAATATAAATGGAAGGTGATACTAATACCTACAATGATAAACCTGTCATTAAAAATGCATATTAAAGAGGTTTTAAGACTGTGAGCCAAAATTCTTATTTGGGAGTATATTGGGCTTTTCATAAAAAACTGATCAGATGGAGACACTCATGCTGGGAGAGGCTCAGATCATAAACCATTTAAGGTTTTGCAAATTAATAACAATGCCTTAAATGGCGCCTGGAAAGCAGCCGGCAACCCATTCAGATCTTAAGCTATAGAATGGTTTTGCACAAATGGCAACTTCAAGGCATTTTAAGGATAACCTAATACAAATCAGAACACAGAAATAAAATGATGGCAATATTGCCTTTTTTTAAAAAAAATTAAGCTGTTTAATACATATTTTATTGTGTTCCATCTGCAAAGAGGTTAACCTAAGTAGACTGTTGTTTGACTAACTGAGTTTATATATATAAAGTTCGAATGGATGACTTCTGGCTTCAAAGTCTCATCCTGACTAAATTATGCTGTCCCTTAGGCTTTGAAAGCAGAGCCTTGCGTATATTTTTGAGAGTTAAATTCAGCATTTGACTTTAAATATTTCTAGGATATAGCTTTAAAACCTTTTTAAAATGAACTGCACATTGGAGTTCCACAAATTACTTGCAGTTTAATTCATACGAAAACATTTCAAGGGCACACTTCAAATTGATTTAACAACTGGATTTGGCTCTTATACAGTACATATTTCACCGCTACAACTGTTTGGGAAGCACAGTTGGTTTCCTAAAAGTATTAGCTAGAAATGTTTTCCACTCTCTGACACACTGGAATACAAGCATGAATATCTGACCTTTGACTTCCAAAATAGGAGGACTTCAACTGTATGCCAAATCATAGGGATGGAAAGGATCTTGGAGGTCTCCTCCTCCTTCCCAAGGCAGGGTCCTTATTATTATCCCAGAAAATTGGATGTCCAATCTTTTCTTCAAAAACCCCAAGCAATGGAGCACCCACAATTCCAGGAGGCCAGCTGGTCCCCCCAATAAATCATTCTTGCTGATGAGAAATTCCTCCTTATTTCTAAGTTGAATCAGGCTCTGATGAGCTTCCACCCATTGCTGCTTCTCCCGCCATCAGGTGCTCTCGAAAACAAATTGACTCTCTTTTTCCTGTGACAGCCCTTCAAGTATTGGAAGAAAGCGATCATGTCACCCCGTAAGTACCAGATTTTGTTTTCTGTACTTAATTTTGTACTTTTGTAATTTTGTGCAAAATGAGCTCCTGATACTGACATTTTATTTATTAGATTTATATTCCAGCTTTTGTAGCGGTCTCTTCTCCAATTTATTCCTACAACAGCAGTCCTGGACTGGGAAAAATGACCTGCCCAAAGTCATCCACAAATGGAGATGGACTAGTATTTGGGACACTCTCTCCTTAGTCCAGCACCTTAATCACTAAGCCAGCTTAACGCTGCTCCATTTGTGCAATGAGAAACCTTGAAATGTTGAGTGAATATGACAGTTGCCAAAAAAAACATCTTGAATAGGTCTATCTATTATTAAGCCATAACAAGTTAAGTGAAACGTCATTATTATATCCTGCTAAAAAAGTGTAGAGAAAAGCTGCTGTCTTTGTATCCAGCTCATCTGCTTTTCTGAGGAGTCGACCTTAACTGCTGTTACAAAAAGCCACTAGACTGAATGGATTCCTGACGTTC
Source organism: Pseudonaja textilis (assembly GCF_900518735.1). The sequence continues at coordinate 13,508,930 of NW_020769330.1, read as the reverse complement.
CAGCAGGAGAGGGCTCATCTCCCTGACTATAAAAACATGTTGGGACTCTAGAAAGAGTGCAGAGAAGAGCAACCAAGATGATTAGGGGACCGGAGGCTAAAACTTATGATGAACAGTTGCAAGTACTCGGCACGGCTAGTCTAGTGAAGAGAAGGACCGGGGGAGACATGATAGCAACGTTCCAATATTTGAGGGGCTGCCACAGAGAGGAGGGGGTCAATCTATTTTCTAAAGCACCTGAAGGCCAGAGAAGTAATAATGGATGGAAGCTGATCAAGGAGAGATTCAACCTGGAAATAAGGAGAAATTTTCTGACAGTGAGAACAATCAACCCATGGAACAGCTTGCCTTCAGAAGTTGTGGGAGCTTCATCACTGGAAACTTTCAAGAAGAAACTGGACTGCCATCTGTCAGAAATGGTGTACTGTCTCCTGCTTGGGCGGGGGTGATGACTGTAGGCAGCTAAAAGCTATCTGGCCTGCAATGATATATTTGAATTTTCCCTGTCGTTTTTCACCACCCAAGCAAGGGAAAATTATGTCTTTCTTGAACAAAGGCTGAACAAAAAATTAAGGAGGAGCCTCAAGGAGGAACGTCCATAGAAATCAACCCAGCCTATCGGATGAGAGACAGAAGCACCTCCCATGCCTGGATGCTCTGAACAGCTCATCTGGAGAATGGACTGCCATCTGTCAGAAATGGTGTATGGTTTCCTGCTTGCGCAGGGCGTTGGACTAGATGACCTACAAGATCCCTTAATCTGCATCCGTTACTTGATACAAACCTTCTTTGTTAATTGCTTCAATTTTTGCAGGGTAATATCGGCAATCTGTCCAACGAGCCAGAACCTCTTCTCCTGGTTTAAAATCCTGTTTTAAAAGAACAAAGTGAGGGAATGTAACTTCAAGCCTAGTTTTGAAAAAGAAAAATTTCCACTATTCAAACATTACTGGTAGTCCCAAACTTACAACCATTTGTTGAGCAATTGTTTGAAGTTACAGTGGCATGGGGAAAAAAAAGTGACTTACAACTGGTCCTTGCACTTACAACCATCAAAGCATCCCTGTGGTCACGTGGTCAAAATTCAGGTGCTTGGCAACTGGCATGCATTTACAACGGTTGCAGCATCCCCAGGGTCATGTGATCACCAGTCAACGAGGGAAGCTGGATTCATTCAGCCAGAGGTCTTCAACCTTGGCAACTTTAAGGCTGGTGGACTTTTAACTCCCAGAATTTCCCAGCCAGCTGGCTGGGGAATTCTGGAAGTTAAAAGTCCACCAGCCTTAAAGTTGCCAAGGTTGGAGAGCCCTGCATTAAGCCACACTATGTGATTAACTGCAGTGATTTTGCTTAACAACTGTGACAAAAAAAGATTTTCGAGGCATGGTGCACCTGACTTAACAACCTCCCTACTTAGCGACGGAGATTCCGATCCCAATTTGTAGATGGGATTAAAAGGTTTCGTTTTTCTATGCTCTCGGCTACCGTTTGTGCTTGCGATCATGGCCTGTGACTTCCACTTAAAGCCATTATTCGTAAGGACTGGAGAAATGCTTACGATAAATTCGTCATCTTTTAGGCCCTCTTTCCTCAGCGAAGGCCGCTCGAGCGGGCGCAATCGATTGCTATCCCAGTAAATCCATTCATCGTAACGATGACTCCAGCGTTCAAAATGGACAAGCATCTTTCCTTCCTCATAGTCTATCTTCTCAATGCGTGAAGGATACCTTTAGAAGACAAACAGAAAAATGATAGTTCAGCGGCTTCCTCTCTACAATAGAATAACAGAGTTGGAAGGGACCCTGGAGGTCTTCTAGTCCAACCCGCCCTGCTGAAGCAGGAAATCCTATACCATTTCAGACAAATGGTTCTCCAATCACCCAGAGCGTTTTTGTGAATTACTAATCCTGAAGTATTGTAAATTAAAAGGCTAGGAGAAAGGGATGGCTTCCAGTACCTCAGAAATAGGCTGAATTCCCGCACCGTTGTATGATGGGATCATACAGGTAGTCCTCAACTTACGATCACAATTGGGTATCATAATTTCTGTCGCTAAGCAAAGCAGCTGTGAAGTCGTGCCCTTTTTCATGACCTTTTTTTCCCCATGGTTATTAAGTGAATCCAGCTTCCCTGTTGACTTGGTTTGTCGATATGCAGTTGGAAAAGTTGCCAACGGGGTAGATAAAAATGGATTTTTTAAAAAAGCAATTTTTTTATTTTTTAAAATTTAAATTTGATTTTAATTTTTTTTTTATCAAATTTATTTAAAAAATGCTTTTGGAGTAAAAATCTATCTAAAGATAGTTGTTTATTTAAGATACATTAATATTTTAGTTTATTCAGCATGAAATGGAGTTTAGTTATGTAGCATAAGGCTGTATATTCTGCAATATTTATACTTTTGGTAAACTCATTCAATGAATCCAAGCTCTGCCAGCTAAATAGGAAACCTTCATTTTGTTTGCAAATAATAAAATTAAAGAGACTAGCTGCCAGCAAGAACGAGTCCTTGCATTTAAAGGGCACCTGTCATTTCAGACCCATCATGGCAGTGCCTGTTAGCGGGCATCCACTCACCTGCTGCCCGCCATATCCCTCATCTTGTTGCGTCATTGCCGCATCATCAGCTGTCCCATTAAAGTGAATGGGGCTTTCAGTGAGTCAACAGTGGGTCAGAGACGCTGTGGGACAAAGATGACAGTGGCTCTTTAAAAGTTACGATTTAAATCAAGTTGATTTAAATCGGGCCTTTTTACTAGTGATTTAAATCGAGTTGATTTAGATCAAATCCACCCTGGTTGCAAATGGCAATTATATGACTCTGTGATGCTGCAACTGTTATAAACACATGCCAGTTGCCAGGCGCCTAAATTTGATCATATGATCTCAGGGATATTGCAATGGTGGAAGTGCAAAAGCAAGTTGTAAGTCATATTTTTCCAGTGCCGTTGTAACTTTGAATAGTTTCTAAGCAAAATCTAAGTTGAGGACTACCTGTATTATATTTGTGCATATTCATTATATGTAATTCTTACCCTTTATTGATTTGTGACATTTCCATAAGACTTCCCTCAAAACACTTTGTAATATATCCAAAATCCATGAGCAGTTAAAAATATCTGCAGTTTAAATAAACTAACTGGAAGCAAAAACAAAGCACAAAGTTGGGATCTCTCTCTCTCACACACACAAGATCATAGCGTAATAACAAACAAAACACAGAATATTAGCTATTCCCAACAGCTTGTCTTTAAGGATGAAAACTCCTATAATAGCTTTGCTGGCTGGGGAATTCAAGTCAATCCAAATCCAACCAGAAAACAGAAAGTTGGGAAATGCATCAGTATGTAAGACCGGTTATTAGTTGCTGCTTCAAATTAAGACTCTCCCACCCAGCAGTTTCTTCTATCAACTGAGAAGATACGGATTGCCAATTTTCATTCGTATTTCAAACACCCCTGCTATTAACTGTTTTCAAAACCGAACAACTGTTCCTTGGCTAGTATCGTGGACACCAAAGGTAAAAATACTCAACCTCTAAATCTTATTGACACAGCACCTAACATGAGGTGTTTTTATGAATCCTCTGTAGAAGTCACTGATAACCATGCAAGGGGGAAAAGTTGTGGGTTTTGTGCTAGGATTGATCCACAGGTATTAATTCATAACAAAGGTACCATAGTCATTTTCCTAAACTGCTGTATGCTTAAGTTAATAAATTAAGGGGGGAAAGTGCCCAGTGTAAATATTTTATATTGTTAATCTTACCAATGATAAACAGTCACATGAACAGTTATTTAGAAGCCCAACTTAATGTCAAAGAGACTTGAATAGTGAAGTGTAGTTAGTGTAATATAGTATAGTACTCTCATTTCAACAACCAATATATTTAATATTTGATGTTAAACACGTGCAAACCACTTCAGCATCCAATGCTCTATCATACCACCTTACAATTACTTATTATTCTCTGCTCCAGTTTGCTTGATTTGAGTCATGTATATATACATATTTCAAAAATACTTTCTGATTTTACTTGTTAGCTGATTCAATATGGAGATTTGCTGTTTTCTTTCCAAAAAAATAAAATAAATGTTCTCATCCACATTTTTCCATAAGCACTGCATTTTATCTTCCCTATCAGTACATGGCTTGTCAATGAGTCCAATTTCTTATTAGGATTATCATCATAGCAGAGCCAACCCAACGTTCTCCTGTTTTATTTTTTGAAGAGCAAGATACGGGCAGAGATTCTATTTATTAAATCTGAAAGTCAATTTAACATAGCTTTTAGCTATACATTCAGGGGCACTACTATACTGTCTGTCTTATCTAGAATCAGAATGCTGGAGAAAACTAGTTCATTCGTGTGATTAAGGCACCAAGCTAAAAATTAGGAGACTGTAAAGTCTGATCCCGCCTTAGGCACCAATCCAGTTGGGTGACCTTGAGTCCTTCACTCTCTTTTAGCACTCAAGAGAAGGAAATGGAAAACCACTTCTGAAAACTACTACTAAGGCTAACTTAAAGGCACAGCCTCCCTCTCTCTCTCTCCCACATATACACCTGGACTCTGAGAAGATGAAACAGGATTAAGTTTGGCTTAATGGTTTGTTTCCCATCTTTTTTGTTCATTGTAACATTTCTGCAAATTACTTTTGAGGTAGTAAGATATGTTAGCGTGAAAGGGATGGATACATGTTACACAGCTGTGCAAAAAATAAGAAAGTAGCCTTGCGTTGCTGGACCAGAGGTATTTTTATCAAGGAAGAAAATCAGAGCATGAGGATTTATAAACCGGCTCTTATTAGACAGCTTTAAGTCGCCTTTTCAGATCATCCATTGCAATGAACTTTCATTCTACTCTCAAAAAGAATTTTTATGATTAATCTTACAACTTGAAGATAATAAAAGTATCAGAAAAATTTCAGTGGCAGCTACTCTCCGGCCTAGGTATTCCATCCGCTTCACAATTACAGTGCTTTTAATTTTTCTAAAATGAAATTTTACTTCTAAACTGTGGAAGGCAAAGACCATAAAAGCCACCTCTATTTGGAGCCATCAACATGCCAAAGAAAGCATTAGGCCGGAATCCAATCTAAGCACGGTTGCCTGTTTAAGACTAAAACATTAAAGAGGAACAGTGAAATCGGTACAGCAATAGAGAAAGGATATTAATTCTATAAGATGCTTTATCTGGAGCTATTGAAGATACTTTTTAAAAATGTACTTATCAGTTATTTTAACATATTCAAGGTAAGTTTTAACAAAATGAGCTAGTGCTACCCAAATTGTTCACATTCCACAGGTTGTCTAAACAAACCGAGCTATTCAGCAAAATAACCCCTTCGTAGCTTTCCCCCACCCAGCCTTTCTACAGCTGCACATTTTAACTTTAAAGTAAAGATGATCAACAATTCTTCCTCATTCCTGTGTTATCCATACTCCAGTCCTAGAAAACGTGTTTAAACTGGAGTAAAACACCCTTCAGAGAAGTACCTTTCCAAAGAAGAGGAAAAGGATTGGCAGAACTCTTAAATCAGTTTGATGAGCCTGACTCATAGTTCTTCTTTGTACCGTAGTATTGATCATAGAGGTATTCCTTTAGTGTATTCCATTCGTTTAGCAACTGTGCAGTTACAATGGCACTGAAAAAAGTGACTTACAACTGGCCTTTGCCCTTAGAACCATGGTGGTGGATTGGTCAGAATGTAGTATTGCTAGCTAATTCTGCCAACTGCCAGGAGTTCGATCTTGACTGGCTCAAGGTTACCTAACAAAATGAAATTCAATGGTGAATAAAGGAAGGTTCTACATTTAGGCAAGAAAAACAAAATGCACAGGTGTTGTATAAGGGATATCTGGCTGAACAGTAGTAACTGTGAGAGAGATCTTGGAGTCCTAGTGGACAATCACTTAAATATGAGCTAGCACTGTGCTGCAGCTGCCAAAAAAGCCAACACAGTTCTAGGCTGCATAAATGGAGGATCAAGATCACATGAAGTGTTAATACCACTTTATAATGCATTGTTAAGGCCATACTTGGAATATTGCATCCAATTTAGGTCGCCACAATGTAAAGAAAGATGTTGAGACTCTAGAAAGAGTGCAGAGAAGAGTAACAAAGATGATTAGGGGACCAGAGGCTAAAACATATAAAGAATGGTTGCTGGAACTGGATATGTCTAACCTTATGAAAAGAAGGACTAGGGTGACATGACAGCAGTGTTCCAATATCTCAGGGGCTGCCACAAAGAAGAGGAAGCCAAGCTATTCTCCAAAGCTCCTGAGCACAGGACAAGAAGCAATAGGTGGAAACTAATCAAGGAGAGAAGCAACCCTCAACTAAGGAGAAATTTCCTGGCAGTTAGAACAATTAATCAGTGGAACAACTTGCCTCCAGAAGTTGTAAATGCTCCAACACTGGAAGTTTTTTAAAAGATGTTGGTTGACCATTTGTCTGAAGTGGTATAGGGGGTTGGACTGGAAGACCTCCAAGGTCCCTTCCAACTCTGTTATTCTATTCTTTTTTCTATTCTATATTCTATTCTATGATTAATTCAGCCTTCCAATCCATCCTTCCAAAGTTGGTAAAATTAGGACTCAGACTATTGAGACAGCAAACATGATGAACATGTGATTCACGTAACAAGTGAATTGGCAAAATTGTGGTTAAAAAGTTCTTAAAATTGGATTACTTAACAACTGCCTTGCATAGCAATGAAAAATTTAATTCTAATTGTGGTTGTTAAGTCAAGGACAGCCTGTACTCCATGGTTAATAGATGTCTCATGTGTGGCTGGTATGAGAACTGACAAAAGTTTACAATCTCTAACAGTTTAGTCGGCATCTTTTTAAAAAAGCCTCTGGAAGGATGAAGCAGCTTTACATACTTTTGTTTCCAAAATGTAACAACCCCATAAATAAACACAGAGGCCTGATGTTTCTACGTTACCTGATAAATCCCTAATGGGAGAAATTTTGCAAGGAAAAATTGCAAGGAATACTTTTATTTTTTAATTCCAGGGTACTCCTGCAAGCCACAAATCTGCAACAAGAGTTCCTTGGCAGGGTAACAATTTGCCATGAAAATACCTAGCGAGGAATTCAATGCTAGCAAGCCTATCAAATATCCTGTCCCATATTTAAAATTTATTTTCTCCACAATGGGTAAAACAGGTATTTCCTGTATTAATGGAATATCCATGGGGGTGGAGCATATGCATTGCACTAAAACCTGAATTTGCTCAAAGGTAATCAGACAGGTACATCTATAGCTGATTAGGTGTTAAGAGCTGGTGACTTCCATTTTGTTACAGCAATATCCTGAATTACAACTTCGGATAACTCCCAAGCTAAACAATATTATCTTTTTTTTTCTATTAATTAGTGAGCAGAAAAAAAGTTTCTTGCTCACTTCTACTGATGGGAAATATAAAAGCATTATTTCAAGTGGAAAGATATACTTACCAAGTTAATCAATTTAAATTCTGAATCTTTTTTTAAAAATTAAAAGAAAAGAAAATTGTGTATTTCCACAGAAGAATCTTAATTTGGGTGTCCATTGGTGACTTTTATATACTTTACAAGAGACCATATTTTTCTTGATCCAAAAGCAATTGGTTGATTTGATGTCAACCAATTTACATTCTCATATTACGATCCTTAATTGAACCAATTAGTGTGAAATTGGTACCATTTAATGTTAATGTGTGTATTTATGATAGCTATTTGCATGCTGCCTACTCACTGGTCTCTCTTTGATCATGCCTGAATAAAGGTATTACAAGAATCACCCATTTTCTCTAAATTGCACTTAAAAGTGGCATTATGAAAGGATCCATTGTTTACAAAACAGATGACTTTTTTTTCTTATAAAGAGATATTCTGTGAATTAGTGGATGTCTAGGAATCATAGGTGACTGTCTTAGTATGCAAAGTTCATGATTTTTTTTAAAAAAGGAAGAAAAACTGAGGAAAAAAATTACAGCTTTTAAGCACAAACACAAGACCATCTGCATCAAAATTATATAAAGCTATTACAGTATAAGAACTTTTTAAAAAGGAATTTATTCCCACTGTGCATCTGAAGCAAAACAATCAACTGAATCATACAAAACACAGATAATGGGAGCAAGATGAAACACCTGGTGCTGTATATTATGAGTCTTTCAAGTGAAACACTTGCAACTATTTATTTCAAGCCTTTATAAGCCCAACACAAGGAATGTGACCCTAGGCAGTGTACAACACAAATAAATATTAAGAACACATGCCATACTTCATTAAAGTAATACTCAGTCCTTAAAATAGAAACAAAACAGGGGATAATTAAAATAGTCTCAAGAGGCCTTTCCCCAACCTCTGACACTACCCAAGCACCTAGAGCAAAAAGACAGTTTTTAAACTATTTTTTGAAAAGCAAAAAGCATTGGGGCTGGTCCTATATTCGGCAGGAAATCCATTCAGAGAATATTGTGTATTTTGTTAAGGCTATCCACCGTAACGTGTATGGTTCTGACTCATTTAAGTTACCAATGTTTTGAAATTTGATTATGTAATACAAAATCATCTACAGCTACAAAATGTATGTTTGTGTGTGTCTGCCTGTCTGCCGATGTCTACATACAGAAACAGGAAAAGCTTCCAGACTTAATTGGTTATGTTGAAAGTGGTTTATGATGTACTCTGAATTCTTCACTTCAATACAGGCAGTCCTCAATTTATGACTGTAATTGAGCTTGGAATTAGGATAAGTCATGCCAGTCATTAAGCGGGTGGTTGCAAAGCAAACACAGCAATCATTAAGGGAATCCATTGTCCCCAAAGGGTGGGGTTTTTGTTTTTTTGCCGGAAACAAGAAATAAATGCCAGCTTCCAGCAAAAATAAAAGGTTTAAATCAAGAGACGACTGCAACCAAAATACTATCAAGTGATCGGAAGAGGCTTGGCCATTGGAACGCTGAATCCAGCTTATAATTTTTTTATGTGGTCTGCTGTAACTTCGACCATTTGTAAATTGAGGATTTTACCTGTACTGCTGGAGATCTACTACAACGCCTTTTTAAATAAAATGTTTCAAATCCCTTTCAGTGAGGTTTAGGCAGCTGATTTTCAATGATATAGAGTTTGATGACCCTGAAAGCCATCCACAAGTTACCTGGTTAAATGTTGTTTCAAAAAGACTGACAGAAGCCATGACAGTTATTTGCGAGAACCCTAGAGCAAAGAATTGGATTATCATGTATTAACAAACTAAAGATTAAGAATCCTAAAAAAAATTAAGTGTCTTATGATTGTAAGATGACATATTCAACATTTTAATATTAACTGGGTGCCCTAGAGAATACTTAAAAAGTGAAGATATCAGCTCACTCTCTTTGAAGCATACAACGGGGAAGGGAATAAATTACTCATTGATATAGGCTACTCTGTCTATTGCTATATTTTAATTTAAATTTTGTAAATTTGTTCAGATAGTATTACAAACACTGATATTATTTAAAGACGTAATGGCATTTTTCAATGTTAGAAAGATTTATAATCTTGTAAGCTCATATTCTGTTTATGAACTGACTCATCTCTTGAAGTAAAGGCTGCATTATTACACAGTCAAGGTTTCATGTGTTTCAGCTTAATTACATTCTTTATTTTTATCCCACCTTTATTATTTTTATAAATAACTCAAGGTTGTAAACATATTTAATATACCTTCCTCTTCCTAATTTCCCACAACAAAAATTGAGAGATGAATTTGACTGAGTCAATGGCCCAAAGTTACCCTGATGGCTTTCAGACTTAAGACAGGACTAGAAATCACTGTTGCCTGGCTTCTAGCCTCAAACCTTTATCACTACATTCTTTACTTGGAATATATTACTGTTTCTTGTATTTTTCTACTCTTTGCTCTTTTTATTTTTATTTTCTTTTCTCTCTTTTTTGTGCATCAAAGTAATATTTCTTAATTTTAAAAAGTTATTTCTTGAACAAGGTCTTTTAACTGCTAAGCATTTTAAGTTGTTTAAGACATTTTTTCAATAAAAGTATGTATTAGGGTGGAACTATCAGGCATCGTATGAAGATGTCCTCGATTTACAACAGTTCATTTAGTAACTGTTCAAAGTTACAACAGCACTGAAAAAAGTGACTTATGATAGTATTCCACACTTATAACCGTTGCAGCCTCCCTATGGTCACATGATCAAAATTCAGAGGCTTGGCAACTGGCATGTATTTATGTCAGTTGCAGTGTTCTGGGGTCAACTGATCACCTTCTGCAAACTTCTCACAAACAAAGTCAATGGGGACAACAGATTCAGTTAACAACTGTGTGACAAACTTAACACCTGCAGTGATTCACTTAATAACTGTGGCAAGAAAAGACATAAAATGGGGCAAAAATCACTTAACAGATGTCTCTAACTTAGCAACATAAATTTTGAGCTCAACTGTGGTCATAAATTGAGGATCAGCTACAATAGTTTCCATACCATTTTTGTAGATAATCCAGGGCTTCCAAGCGAGCACCAATTTCAAATGTGATCCCGGGACGATGTGGAGGCTTTCTGCTCATCTTGATAATCTTCAATTTATCCTTCTTGTTTGCTACACAAAGAAAGAGAAAAATAAAATCCTGGAATTAAAGAAAACTTTCAAATGTGTCCATACATACACTAAATATCACAAATCCATTAACCGCATTTTCACGGCATGTTAACATTAAAGCAAAAATTGTATTATGATGAAATATAGGTATCCAAAACATGTAAAGATGCTCAACTATTACTTCTTGTTAACTTTATGATTATTCATGTACAGCCATAGTGCCATATTTGTATATTTATCTGTTGATTAAAGAAAACAACATTAGCCGAGATATTGGGAGGAGGAAGACTGCCTATTTCTGAAAAGACTTATGAATTCAAACAAGATTTATCTCAGACATAACACATACAGTACAGAGAAATCTCAGATTGCGGCCAATGTAAAAATTAGGCTATTGATTCATTCTCCTGTGTTGATTTTCATCTATGGAGTAATTCTGTTGTGTTCATTTCAATTATGAATTTCCAAACAGAACCCCAGCCTACAGGTCATTATGCCTATATCAAATATAACTTTCTTATCAAGCCAATAATCAAATTGAAGCATGTATCATGCTGCTGTAATTTAACAGAGCATCAACATGCTCCAGGACAAAGAGATTTCCCTATGGGCTGACTACAGGTTGTCCTTGACTTACATGATCACAATGCAGAGGTTCGGCAATTGACTCATATTTATGACGGTTGCAGTGCCCTGAAGTCACGCGATCAACTTTTTGGGTAAGCAAAGTCAAGGGGGAAGCCAGATTCACCTAACAACATGTGTCTGCGGTGATTCACTCAACAGCTATGGCGAGAAAAGTTGCAAAATGGGGCAAAACACACAACCCTTGCCTCGCTTAGCAGCAGAAACTCGGGGCTCAATTGTGGTCATACCTCGAGGACTGCCTGTAGACTGGTCTACTCCATACTGTTAAAATTCAACAGGAGAGGGGTCTAAGGAAGGGGAAGCTCGCTGATCAGACAGGATTTTAAAATTGGAAGTCACTTTCATATTAAACTACAGTTTGTACACTGTGAAAAGGGAAGGAGGTTGACGATTTCTTCCAGGAATATTTTTCCTCCTATTTTAAACCCTTAGGTTTTATTTAGAAGAAGAAAAAAAACTCCCACAAAATCCACCCTCCCATCTAAGGGACACCGGTATCTCGCCCCCCCCCCCAAAAAAAACTATCCTTAGACCTCGATTTTGGGGGAACAGAAGGAATCATTCCAGCAGCTTTCTTGACCCCTGGGGACAGCCAGAACTCTCCATCTATCTCCCTGGGATCTCTCCATGGTCTCCCATCCCAAGCCCCCACCCTACTGAGCTCGTCCCCATTCAGGCCCTGAGGTCCGTTTTTAGACCCTTCAATGGGCCACCTCAGCGGAGATCGAGGTCCCTCACATGTTTGCCCCTCCCTGAAGAAATCACTATCATTCGTTTTTTTTTAAGGGGGGGGGGTCCTGTCCTCCCCCCCCCCCGGCGCCCTCAGCTCTTCTGGGCCCCACTTCCGACCTCGAGGCCTTCCAGGGCCCGCCTCGGGGGTGGGGGGATTTTCGAGACGGGACAAGGTGGGTATCCTCGATTCGGGCCTTTTCCAGGCCCGCCTAGGCAGATGGTCGGCGGAGTAGGCCGCTGAGGGTCTCTTCCCCCGTCCCGTCCCCTCCCCCCACAGCCGGGCCTTGCCCGGGACCCACTCGGCAAACAGGCCTGTCACCGCCACGGCCCGCCCTTACCCGCCGCTGCTCCCAGCCCTGTCGGGACCGCAGGCCTCCCCGCCCCCGCTCGCTCGCTCGCTCCCCGCGGAGGGTCAGCAGCCGCGAAGCCGCCGCCGTCCGCCCGCTTCTTCCTCCTCAGCGAGCCCCATCGCCGTCGACCCCCGCGGCCCCGCCTCTCGCTCCCAAGCGCCCGGACCTGACGTCACCAGGCTGCGACGCACGAGCGAGGCAGAACTTGGCGCCGCCATGCCGTTCCCTCCCGTCACGTGATGCAGGAGGGACGGGGTGGGGAAACAACATCCGCCTGCTGCAAGGAAAGAAAAGCCGGCGAGCAGCGTGGACGCATGCGCGCTTCCAAGGGCCGTGGGGGGGAGGGAAGAGGAGGGAGACAATGGAGCGGATCCAAGTAGAATGTTCCTGCTGTTGCATGACGTTCTCGACTTACGACCGCAACAAATTTCACCCCCCGCAAAAAATCTGTTGTTAAGTTTTGTGAGTTTTGCCCCATTTTGCCATCTTTCTTGCCTAGGTTGAGAAGTGAAGCACTGCAGTTGATAAGTTAGTCACCCGGTCATTAAGTGAATCTGGCTTCCGCAAAAAGGGGATTGCGTGTCATGCAAGGCACCCACACGGACATAACTACAAACCACTTGCTAAGCATCTGAATTTTGCTCCTATGTTTCTGTTTCTGTTGCTCTCCGCTGGGAAGAGGTTTTGAAGTATTTCTAGCAGGACTACTAGATTGCGTAACAGCTTTGTTCTCTTGGCCGTCCATCTGGTAAACAGATTTTAGTTTTGTTGAGGCCATGTATATGTATACATCTGAACTAGACTGATGTTTCTCTGTGACATATATGTGTGGGTAGGTGGGTATATGCATAATGGTCATCCTTTGAGAGGTGAATGCAAGAAATTTTCATTTTAATCTACGCCAATTAGTGTACATTCAAAGTGATAATAAAGTTATTCTAAGTCTACACGCAGTTGGTCCACAAATTTCCCACACAACACTGTCAAACTATTTAGTAAGGCTGTGTTACTATTATTCTTCTCATCCTTCCTATTATCTGTCTCTTCCCACTTACAACTATAACCGTGTTGCTTGTATCTTTAAATTTATATTTTCTTTCTTTCCTAGTGTGGAAAGGGAACTTCACCAGGACAGGGGTGACACCCAAGCAGGAAAAATGCGAGGGGAACATCAGGCTAGCCATAAAAGCAAACTTGCATAGGAAAAGAGATTTGATAAAAGGTATTGAAAGAAGCCCCCTAGACAAAAGCCAAAGTAATTAAGAAAACTAGGGAAACAAGAAAAAGAAATCCCTTACAAACAAAAGGTCATGCCAAATCAGCAAAACAAATAGACAAAAGACACAGAAATAAATTCCATAGCAGACAGGAGATTGCCACCAAACAAATATAAGAAAAACATTAGGATGAAACTGATAATCCAATCAAACCACCCCGCAGAGTTTACCCTCTGGCGGAAATGAAGACAACCCCCTGATAGGATTTAAAACATTAAGCACTCACACACAAAAGGAGAAAAGGTATAAAAATCAGGAGTTTATTACACAAAGCTGGCTAGCCCCAGGAACGCAGACTTCTTGCTATCTCTTGCCTTCCTGAAAATTAAAGAAACCTGTTTCCAAGTAGTTGCTATCTCTGTCTGTGTATTGGAGCACTCCCAGCAGGAAAACTGAATCCTCAAAGGAAAGGCATTTTCCAGCCTTTCAACACTAGTATGATTTGATTGCTTATTAGCAACATATGACTATCACTAAGTGTTGTATCTTATGATTCTTGATAAATCTATTTTATTTTTTTCTTTATGTACACTGAGAGCATATGCACCTTGTGTGTCCAATCACACTTGACCAATAAAGAATTCTATACCTGTTCTGTTCTGTTCTGTTCTGTTCTGTTCTGTTCTAATCTGTGGTGCTCAGTCAGGGAACGGACTGTGTTGGGAGATGGCGCCATTTCCTTTGCTTAGCATGGTTCAACAGAGCTCCATTAGGGATGTTTTTGTAGGAGCTTGGTTCATTTTTGCAGTTCCATACAGTTTTGGTCCAGAAATTCTTCCATGCTCACCTGGTAGATCTTTGTAGTCATGGGATTAGCTTTTTCTGCATTGGAGAAGCGACTGTATCCTGTAAATGACAATGGGGTCCCATCAGACTCTGTCTACATCTGAAACCACACAGCCCAACCCTTTGTAAAGGCTAAACAGGGGTGCTACTTACCTGTTGGGCCTATTATTGTGTCACAATTTTTGTATCTCAGCTTTGCCCACTGAACTTTCCTGAAAAGCCAGATGGACCTAAAAGAGCAACCCAGACAGATAAAAGGAAAGTAGAATCCTCCCATATGGCTGTCTTGACTTCCAATAGAGAAAATTACCAATGCTTCAGGCGAGCAGATGCGAGGGCGAGCAACAGCAGGCAACCCTCCTGGAGCAGGTCAGATATTGAGAGAGCTGTTTCAGCTGCTTTGAAGTCTCAAAGCGTCCTATTTGGGTACAAAGTGTGCCTCACTTTGTGGTGATGGTCTGTCGGTGGACCTCAGAAATCTTTTTGGTAGCCCATCAAGTCCTACTTAATAGTCTGTCTAGAATATCCAAAAGGAACACAGCAAAAATTCCTCCCCTTCTACGTGAGATTCTTTTAAAGAGTTGTTCCTTTGTACATAATAATTGATCTAAATAATCTGTGTGGACGCAGAGGTGGTATTCAACCGGTTCTGACCAGTTGTGGAGAACCAGTAGCAGCAATTTTGAATAGTTTGGAGAAATTTTGAGTAGTTTTGAGAAGTGGCAAATACCACCTTTGACTGGACCCGCCCCCATCTAGTCTCTGCCTCCCATTGAGTCCCAGCTGATTGGCTGGGTCTTCTTTAGTTGCCCTACACAGGACAGGAGAACAGAGCTGGAAAGCAGGTTAGTGAGGTGGGGAGGGAATGGGGATTTTGCAGTATCCTTCCCCTGCCCACCAAGCCACACCCACAGAACTGGTAGTAAAAAAAAATTTGAATCCCACCATTGGTGTGGAGAGATTGACTGGCCCACTCCCCCAAGCAGCTTTCATGTCTAGAAATCACTGTCTCCTCACTCAAAATCACCAGATCAGCTTTCGTGTCTAAAGCAGGACTAGAACTCACATCTCACCTTGTGACTGGCCCAGAGTCACCCAGCCAGCTTTCCTGCTTAAAACAGGCCTAGAATTCATCATCTCCTGGTTTCCAGGCCAGCACCTTAACCTCTACACAAACCGGTTGTCCTACTGATATCTTTCTGGCTTGTTGGTGGAGTTATCAGTCAAGAAACTCAGTATATATTCTTACTTCAGTCATTTTGCAGGGCAGGGCAGTTGAAGAGAAAAAGTCATTGTTTGTCTGCCATCACTGTGGCTATTTAATTTTCCTAATGAAGCGTGTGGTGAAAGTGTGACAATGACTTTAAGTAGCATATCCACTGTCAACAGAAATGTGTAGTGAAAGATAGTGATCAGGTAGAGAATGAAATAACAGATTACAAAGCGATGCTCCCTCAAGGATTATTTTTCTTTTCAACGGCTAAAACACCTGAATTTAAACTAGAATGGAATTGGAAGGGAGGAGGAAGTACTTTTTAGTCAATCCTTATTCAAAACAGAAATATCCCGTTTTACACCGTCATGACAGAAATCCTAAAAACAGTTGCATTCACACCTGGCCATCATGATGACAAAGAAGCACAATTGCATTATGACACCACAGTGAATACGTTGTCCTTTCATATTTGTGTTGCACCGCATGGACATCTGTAAGGAGTAAATTTTTGTGCCATGCTACTACAGTATGACATATATCTTCTTTTATTTGGGTTTGAAAGTCTGCCCAAAATACAGACAGTGTCCTGAAGTAGTTCTTCTCCTACAAGGGCAGGAAAGGTTTACGGACCAAATATTATCAAAAATAAGCTTTAATATTTGTTATCCCAAGACGATCTTTAGTAAGCAAACCTGAGCCCCCGTTTTAGCCAAGGAAGAATAGATAAACACAAGTTCTTTCTCTAAAGGTTTTATAATGCAGGGATGGTTAGCTTTTAACACCAAACACTACATCTTCCCCCACCAAATCCCCCTTCTTCAAAGAAAATGAAATCAAGGAGGAAGCCAGCCCCAAGCATCACTGCTTTCATTTTAACATCAAGATCCAGAGGGAAGGAAATTCCGAGGTAATCAACATCGGTGAAGAACTCCTGGAGAACACCTCCCCATTGCTTAGAGATCTTTCCAACACTGGTCTTATCGTCTAGCGCGGTCACATCAAATTCCACATTGCCACAGCAGGCGGATGTTATGCAAGGTCCAAAGATTTTTAGGACATCTGTGTGGTCTTCATTTTGGATTACAAATTTGGGCAGGCAGGGGTCCCAGAGCTGCTTGATGTAGCCAATGGGTAAGCCTGGCGGGGCCTGGATTTCCAATTCTTGCAGGCAGCAGGGGCAACAGCAGCCGTCACAACGGAAAGGCCGCACAAGATGGATGACCTGCTGTCCCACGTGGTTGGAGATCACCATGGTAAACGGCCGCAAGGACCCGAGGCAATTCCTCACACAGAAGTTGTTCTCTTCCGTGGCGAAATACACCATTTCCCCCAGCCTGTTTCTCACTTCGTACTTGTTGGCGGTTTCGAAAGACGTGATCAGCTCCAGAATTTCGTATTTCTGGTGGATTAATAACCAATCGATTTGGGTTAAATACTCCAGCCCAGGAGGACAGATGGCAAACGATGGTGGTAACGGCATCCATGTGTCATTCTGGTTGGTTGTTCTAGGAGCTTGGTTCATTTTTGCAAGTCTGTACAGTTTTGGTCCAGAAATTCTTCCATGCTCACCTGGTAGATCTTTGTAGTTACTGACTTAGCTTGTTCTGCTGCATTTGGAAAAGAGACTGTATCCTATAAAGGACAATTTGGACCCATCAGTCTCTGTCTGTATCTGAAACTACACAGCCCAGCCCTTTGCAAAGGCTAAACAGGTGCTACCTACCTGTTGGGCCTATTGTTTTGTCACAATTTTTGTACTTCAGCTTTGTCCCCTGTCAAGAAAACCCAGCTGGACCTAATATAGCAACATGGGCAGGTAAAATGGGAGCAGGATCCTCCTGTATGGCTGTTTTAACTTCCAGTAGAGAAAATTACCTAGGATCAACAGCAGGCAACCTGGATCAGTGCTTCTTAAAGGATCTTATTTAGGTACAGTGTCTCATTTTCTTGGTGGACCTCAGAAATCTTTTTTGGTAGCCCACCAAGTCCTACTCAACAGTCTGTCTAGAACAGTGGTGGCTAACCTTTTCGTCATCACTTGCCGAAAGTGTGCATGTGCCTGCACCCATAATGCAATGTACATGCAACCCCCCTGCCCCCTGCGCATATGCATGTGACTCTCCCGCACACCACGTGACTGCACATTTGCTTGCGACCTCCCTGCATGTGTCCCACCCCTGATCATGCGTGGCAGATACCCAACAATCAGTTGGCTGTTGGGAGGCATGTGCACATGCCCAGTGGACCTGATCTGGGCAACAGCTTGCATGCCAGCAGAGATGGCTCTGCGTGCCACTTCCAGCATACGTGCCATAGGTTCGCCATCACGGGTCTAGAATATCAAAAAGAACAGAGTACAAATTCCTCCCCTTCTCAATGAGATTTTTTAAAGAGTTATATAAATCTTCCTTTATAGGTAATAGTTGATCTAATCTGTGTGGATTCTGAGCCAAAACCCAAGCAGCTTTCGTGTCTTGAACTCACTGTCTCCTGGTGATTCACCCAAAGTCACCAAATTGGCTTTCATCCTTAAATTGGGACAAGAACTCACATCCACCTTGTGATTGGCCCAAAGACATCCAGCCAGCTTTTGTGCTTAAAGCAGACTAGTATTCATCATCTCATAGTTTCTCTGCCAGCACCTGTGGGATGTACATCCCAAAAGGACAGCACCAGGAACCACTAAAGCAGTACCAAAAGACTTCCCCCTTAAAAAATGCAAACAGCCCTTCCCTGTTTAAGAAATACAAAAGCACCAGCTGAAAGGAAAACTCAGAGCAGCCAAAAACCATTAAAAGCCATTACAGAAATAACAAGTACAGTGTATTTCAAGAGTAGAAAGACACTGTTTATTTGCCCTCGTTGTGACCATTAAGCTAGATTTAATTTTCCTATAGCAAAAGGCAATTCCTGCTGGAAGCTGCTCTGCTGAAGAATATAGAGCTAATAATCAACCCAAGTTTATAAAAAACAAATAAAGCTATTCCTTGAGTTAGTTTAGTGACCATTCAAAGTTACAACAGTATTGAAAAAAGTGACATGACTATTTTTCACACTTATAACCATTGCCATGGCCACGTGCTCAAAATTCAGCTGTTGGTAACTGACTCATATTTATGACGGTTGCAGTGTCATGTTTATAATTTTTGCAATTTGTCATAGCATTGGTTTTCCCCATCCTACCTTATTCATATCTATATATATTCATTATTTATATTTATCTTATACTTTATCTGTTAATTCCTGTTGTCTATCCAAACATACAATTTCTCCCAGACCATACAAAAGTCTTTTTTTTTCTCTTGTAACCCGATCATAAGTATATTCATTTCCGCACAATCCATAATTTTTTTTAATCAACATAGTATCCATGGAATTATCCTCCAATTTCCAATTTTGAGTGTAGGCTAATCTCACTGCTGTCAGAACATTTATTATAAGATATTCAATTTCTTTTTTATATTTGCCTCTAATTATTCCTAAAGTTATAACTTTCAAACAATCAAATCAATCAAACAAACTTATTGAGGACAAGTTTAATAAATATGGGTAGCCCTTAACTTACATTAATTTAGTGACCATTCAAAGTTACATCATATATGGAAAAAAAACAAATTATGTGATTTTTCACATTTATGACCCTTGCATCATGTGATCAACTTTCAGAAGCATGGCAAATGATTCATATTTATGACGATGGGTGTGTGCTGGGGTCACGTCATCCCCTTTTGAGACTTTCTGACAAAGTCAATGGGGAAACCACTTAACAACCATGTTACTAACTTAACAAGTGCAGTGATTTGCTTAACAGCGGTGGCAAGAAAGGTCATAAAACAGAGCAAGAACTCACTTAAACACTGTCTCGCTTTAGCCATGGAAATTTTTTGGCTCAATTGTGGTAATAAGTCAAGGACTATCAACAACAACAACAATAGTGTATGAATGTTCCCATCAGTTAAAATCTCTCTGTGTCAAATGCTAAATGGAATCTGTCCCTATCTCAATAGAAAACACTTCCCGCCCAGATAGTTCAACAATTCCGATATCCGAGCGACCTCTCTTTACGTTATTTTCCACGCAAATCCAAAAAAGAAGGTTGGAGGGGGGAGAAAAAACCTTCACCTTTTCTGCAAAGGATTTGCTTTTTCCAAACGGCTGCCTCCCAAACATGTTTATTTCTATTTATGAAATGTATTGACTGCATTATTCATTCTACAAGCGTCGGGGGGGTGGGGTGGGATAATGGAAGTTGGAGTCCTTCCCGGCTAGAGGATACTGCGTCGGGACGGCCACTCGGAGAACGCGGACCTCGCTGCAGCACCGGAACTGTGGGTAGATTGGGTCCGTTTTCCCGTCTCTTGAATTGCTTTCTCCGGCTTGGGTGGGCGGGGCTAGCGATGTGCGTGCTCCCCGCCCGGTCTGGTTGCCGAGGCGACCGCAAAGCGGCGTCCCTGCAAGCGGCCTGCAGAAGCGGCCGTGGGAGGCGGCGGGAATGGTGCGGAGTAAGTAGCCGCTCCTCAGCCGCGGTGGCGTTGCGGGGGTGGAAGCTCCGAGTTTGCTACGCGGGCCTTTCGGAGGTCTCCTGCGAGCCGGCCTCGTCCAGAAAGGGCGGACGACAACTCCCATCGGCCACGGCGTGATGGGCTTTGTCGTCCCCCGCGCTCCCGGAGTCAAGAAAGGCGAAGCCGCTTTCCTCCCCGAAGCCCGGCTGTCTTTCGAACTAGGCTCCCTCAAACCGGGCACCTGCAGGGTCTAGGGGTTGGACTACAACTCCCATCAGTCCCATTCCCTCACTTGTAATTAGTAGATAGAAATGTGTGTGTGTATGTATATTTGCATATAATTTTAATTCTCAAATTAATTTTATATAAATAATATAAGTGTATATATGTGAATATATATAAATGTGTGTGTGTATGTGTGACATAAATATACATGCATTTACACATATGTATGTATAATATATAGTGTTTATAATATAAATATATATAAAATGTAATATAATATATATAATATATAATAATATATAATATAATATATATATATATAATGTAATATAATGTAATATAAATATATATAAAATGTAAAATGTAATTATTATTAATTGTGAATAATAATTCACAATTATTAAGTGAATAATTAATATTCACTTAAATATTAATTAAATATTTCCTTTTAAATGTAATATAAATTAAATCTATAGGTTAAATATCAAATACTATAAATTTAATAGAAATCAGGTTCTAAAGTAATTAGATAAAAATAAAACATACAAAATAATTCACTTAAACATTAACTATTACTTTCTATTAAATGTAAATTAAATGTATAAGTTAAATTTCAAATATCATCAATGTAATAATATAAGTCAAGGTAAAGTTTAATTAGATCAATAATACTGTGCATCTTTTTAAGTCTCTCACTCCCTTCAATTCCTTTCTGTTTTCCCTCTTGCCCCATGGCTTCCCCCTGCAACAACCACAACCCTGCGAGGTGGGCTGGATGGGGTGAGAGGAGCTGACCCCTCTCCAAAGGTTGGTCAGTATCTCTGTGGGGTAAATCTCCTCTCCAAGGTTCTTGCCTGTAAATTCTTTTTTCTTTCTGATATCACCATCAGGAAGGATTCATTCCACATACTGATTCTTGGATACTAGTATATGTTTCACATTTGAAATACAGGTTTTCTAAAATGTGTCTTACTGATTTTGGGGAGGGATAATCTTTCAAAGAAAGATGGACAATAGAGTAATTGGGTTGAAACTTCACATTTTGAATCATTTAAAATTCCCATATGGCTATATTGGGATGGAATAATGCTATTTATTTTAGGTGGGGGAGACTTTCGCTCTAAACAAGGGGTTCCTAACCTCTGGACTGCTATCATGGCCTGGGAAGCACAGTTGGAGATGAGTGATCGACAACTGAGCAAAACCGAACCATTTCCCCCCCCCCCAAAAAAAAAAAACATCCCCCCCAAAACCATCTCCTGCCCCAAAGAAAAATTGTCTTTCATGAAATGGACCCTGATGCCAAAAAGCTTGGAGACTGTTGCTCTAAACACCTTCTGCCATTTTCTTTTATTGATGAATATAAGGTTGAGCTTTTCTCTGAATAAAAAACATTCATTGCAAAATAATGAAGTATTGAAGATCTATTAATGCCTCTTTAAACGTGAGTGAGATTATTCCTCTGGGTCATTTATTCTTCATTTGCCAAGGAAAATCTTTGATAAGATTCGTTTCTCAACTGCATGCATTTGATGGAACACAATAGACAATGCCAATCAAAACACACAATTAATTTGTTGGAGCCATTTGTTATATTTGCCATTCTTATAGTTCTGATTTGTTACAATTCTGTTTGATTTTATGAAGTTTCTGTATATAAATAAATGAATAATGAATGAATTTAGTTTATTTCCAAGGAACGCTCTGCATCCTTTCTGTTCTGTGGAAGAAACTATTTTTCTGTTCTGTGATATGTCTTTCAGTCACAGAAGAATTGGTGAGACAACGGGCGGAACATAACAATTGTGAACTGTTCTCTTTGGAAGAAGTTTCCCTGCATCAACAGAACATAGAGAAAATTGAACATCTGGACAAATGGTGCCGAAATTTAAAAATTCTCTATCTCCAAAACAACTTGATCTCCAAAATTGGTTGGTATATTGGTGAAGTGAATTGATGTACATAGTGATCTTTCTTAGCAAGAAAAGTTAGTTGCAAAGTTGTGACCGACCCATCGTATCCCCATGGACAATGTTCCTCCAGGCCTTCCTGTCCTCTACCATCCTCCAGAGTCCATTTAAGCTCACGCCAACTGCTTCAGTGACCCATCCAGCCACCTCATTCTCTGTTGTCCCCTTCTTCTTTTGCCCTCAATCGTTCCCAGGCTCTTCTCCAGGGAGTCCTTCCTTCTCATTAGGTGGCCCAAGTCTTTGAGTTTCAACTTCAAGATCTGGCCTTCTAAAGAGCAGTCAGGGTTGATCTCTTCTAGGACTGACCAGTTCGATCGCCTTGCAATCCAAGGGACTCACAGGAGTCTTCTCCAGCACCATAGTTCAAAGGCCTCCATTCTTCAGCGCTCAGCCTTCTTCATGGTCCAGCTTTCACAGCCATACATTGCAACTGGGAAAAACATAGCCTTGACTATACGCACTTTTGTTGGCAGGGTGATATATCTGCTTTTTAGTGTTCTGCCTAGATTTGCCATAGCTTTCCTCCCCAGCAGCAAGCGTCTTTTAATTTCTTGGCTGCAGTCCCCATCTGCAATGTTCTTGGAGCCCAGGAAAATAAAATTTGTCACTTCCTCTATTTCTTCCCCATCTATTTGCCAGGAATTGAGAGGGCCGATGCCTTGATCTTAGTTTTCTTAATGGTGAATTTCAAGCCAACTTTAGTACTCCTTCTTTACCCGCATCAAGAGGCTTTTTAGTTCCTCTTCACTTTTCATTCAGAAAAGGATATAGGATAACTTAAGGAAGAAAACTCATTTAAAATGCAGAAAGTAGACCTAACTTTTACTGGAAATGTCTCCTTAATATAGACATAGAACATGGAATCATAAGGTGGGAAGGGACCTGTTAGGGATACACCCTAGCAGAATCTGCACAGGGCAGTCAGGCAGGCAGGCAAAATATGTGAGATAAACGTTTTTGTAGCTTACACTCAGTAAAACAGAGGCACAGTGCTAATTAAATAGTTTTATTCCAGCAAGAGTTAAAGCATAGTCAAAACAGTCCATATATCATTCACTTAGTTCAGTCCGTCCAGGGATTATTCATTTGCAAATTCCAGTGTCGAAAAAGAGAGGTCAGTACACTTACAAAGATCAGTCCGGTGATATATCTTCTTGCAGTAGAGATATATGCAGAACTCAAAAACTCCTCTCTTCCTTGAGCAATTCTTCAGTAGTGAAAAAACACGTAGCTAACAAACCATGCACGTAATCCAATCCAGTAATTGTCAGTAATTGCCAGCAAACCGTCAGGGAATCGTCAGCGTCTCTTGCTCCCTCTTATGGTGGTTTCACACCACACCCAAAATTACATGCTTTGCATTTAAAGTGACACACACTTAAACTAACAATCATAGCTTATATATATTATTTTACCCAAACTACGTTAGATGACCTATGTTATACCTAACAGGACCTTAGAATCAATACTGATATAATTGGTGTGTTTTATTCAAATTAATCCGGTGAGCAATCCTTTGGATTTTTTTTAAAGTAAAAACTGGGCAGTTTAAGTTAATCCTCCAAATCCTTGCAGTAGAGAAGGATGTCATTTGAATAAGAAGATCCTTAATTCATGCCAGGCTTTTCTTTTTCTGACATAAAACATTCTGTGTATTAAATTCACAATTAATTCATCATTTTGCTCAAGTAATCTTTTTGGTATTTTAAGGTGTCTTTTTTTTCCTGTTTCAATTTATGTTTGGATGCTCTTTTTTAAGGATTAACTGCTGAACTATTGGGAAAGCTAAGTGTATCCTAGCAAAACTGACATGTGTAATAATTATGTTTCAGAAAATGTGAGCCGACTGAAGAAGCTTGTATATTTAAATCTGGCTTTAAACAACATTGAAAAATTTGAAAATTTGGAAGGTAAGATACGTGTCTTTCAAAGAATGTTTCTGTGGGGAATGCTTGTTAATATATCTGCATCTATTTCTGCAAAAAGGCAGGCACATTTCAACTGTAGAGTCTTTATTTTTCAATCTGTCACATCCTCATACAGTGATACTTTCATACTCAATTGCCTTGAAACACATTGAATTTGGGACTCAGTGCACAAAAATTTTGACCCGGTGCTTGTTTGCTTGATAATCGACACTAGAATCTAGAAGTTGTCGATGTCAGCTGCCTTTGACTCCTACATTGGGGTGTCAAACTCAAGGCCCATGGGCCGAATCCAGCTTATGGGTGCCTCTGCTAGTGAAAACAGAGCTCAGGAGGGCCGTGCAGGATGGCCCTTTTTGCTGGCAGAGGGCTGCAGGAGACTGTCAAGCCAAAAATGGAGCCCAGTGGGGCACGCAGGCCCCCCCCAAAAGTCCATTTTCACAGACTGCTAGAGCAAAACAAACTACTAGCAAAAGTGGATCCCCCACAGCCCCGCCCAGGCCAACACAAGTGCCCCTGTCACAAGTGATGTCGAGCTGGCTATGCCCACCATGGCCACACCCATGCCGGACACACCAACCTGCTCCCCCCCCCCCGGTGCTCAAACACAACCCTGTTGTGGCCCTCAATGAAATCACATTTGACACCCCTGCCCTACAGTATATGATATTTATGGGAAAAGTTTGTTTACTCTTCATCCTTGTTGGTACTCATTGTACCTCCCGGAACTAATTAA
The DNA here is from genome assembly GCF_900518735.1 of Pseudonaja textilis. The sequence goes on along the minus strand of NW_020769330.1, from coordinate 13,483,958 downwards.
TGATGAATAATACTGAGGTATCCCTGTATACAGTTTTAGATGACCTGGAGAGCGAACCAAAAGTTTTAAGAGGCCACTTGCAGTCCTAGAGCAGTAATAATAATATCCCAAGTCCTTGGGAAGAACTTGATAGCTGGATAAAAATGCTAAATCCACTTTAAACATCTGGCTGACTATGCAGTCAATGGTAATATATTTAATGTATATGTTGCTTGACTCCCAGTGATTCTGTGCACTTCTAGTTAACCATCTTACTCTGTGCGCATCCTTGATGATTATGGTTTAAAATCAGGAACAAATATTTTTTATTTCATGGGCATTAAAAAAAAAAAACCAGGATGGTAAGAAGCTGCTGTTTCTGGTCGCATATTATTAATTTATGAATTTCATTGACTATCCAAATCCCAAGGGATTCTAGGCAGGTCACGAAGTATAAAAGTAAGATGATAAAGTGATATGTAAAATTATATGATAAAATATAATACACTGCAGTGCAAAACTAATACAAATATGATTGATGGTTATTGTCGTGAAATCTGAAAGTTATAAATCACTTTCCTATTTTGCACTTATAAATGTTTAAACATTTACATATCCGACTTTATGAGAAAATGTTTTATGACTTGAGAGAAAAATCTTAATCATTTTAAAATAATGTTGCTTATCCTTTTAGCATATGATATTTACTTTCATAAAAAGGATGGAAGAGGAAGGGGGTCAGTATGATGATTTTGAGATAGGAGTGTTTGTTAATTTAATGCAGAGTTGATCATTCTGTTTTCAAGTCCTTTTTCATTTTCAAACAGGTTGTGAAGATCTGCAGAAGCTGGACCTGACAGCAAATTTCATTGGAGAATTGTCTAGTGTAAAAATATTGAAAAATAATATACATCTCGAAGAGCTGTTCCTCATAGGAAATCCATGCACTGATTTTGAAGGCTATAGGCAGTTTGTGGTTGCTACCCTACAACAACTTAGAGTATGTCTATTTGATTAAAATACATTTTAATTTAAATAACAATAGCCGCCTTTGGGCCAAAGGGAGAAATCTCTAATTTAACACACATGTCTATGGAGATTCTCAGTCATCCAGATCATGGTTGACCCAAAGGTGCTTTTTCAAGGGGAAACTGGACTTTCTAATTTTTCTCGGAAGACATTTCACTTCTCATCCAAGAAGCTTCTACAGCTCTGACTGGATGGTAGAGAATGGAAGGATTTGTACTCCTTGCAGACAGCTGGTCATTTGCATACTTTTAGGGAGTCATCTGGAGGTTTATCGGTGTCATTGGGGTCACCTGAGTGGTGCAAATGGGCATGGAGCCTTCTTGGAACTGTTGAAAGGACTGAATTGTAGATGAGAGATAGATGATGTCTAAACCACCATCCCCACCCCGCCCGTTGAAGGCTGTTCAAAATTTGACATAGATGGCCTCTTCAACTCCTCTTCCAATCTACTTACGATGGTTTCTAATTTCTTTTTTTTCTCTTTTGTTTAATGGAAACCAGTGGTCTCTCTATCCAAAATGTGGAGTTTTGCTGTCTTCAAATGAAAGGCCTGTGTCTTTTAAATGCAGATGGACTGCTGAATCTAGTCCTGGTGGGTTTGTTCTCCTATGTTGTATCATGAGCTAAAGAAGCTTCTTGGATCAGAAGTGAAACATCTTCAAAGAAAAACCAGAAAGTCCAGTCGCCTCTTGAAAAAGCACCTTTGGGTTAACACACTTACGTAAAAATATAGATATTTAGAAAAAAGTAGTAAAATCAGGAAGGTGTCAGGCTACAGAACTTTTCCCATTCACTCAACTAGAATGAACTTCTGAAAACGTATCCAAACATATCACAAAGGAATTCTTTATTGAGATGAGACAATTCCTGTAAGCAGAAGGTAACATCAATTAAGAAAAACGTACTGGGCTATGGTCCTTTGTTAGGGAATTCATTTTGCTTTTACTTAAAGGGATTTATGGCTGTTGTGACCTGGGGCATGGCACAAAAGCAACAGTCACAAAAATAGGTAAAGTCCATTTAATACCTTCAACCTGGCCCCCAGTGTCCAGTTATCCTCAGCTGGAGATCAAACTCTTCCAAAAACAGTCTACAAAGGGAAAAAATACAGTCCGAACCCAAAGTACAGCTAAATTAGAAATAAAAAAACCAACACAAACCATGCTGAAGTAATTAACATGACAGGCCAGGATACTAAATTGCAGATTTCCAAAAGATAACGAAACACGGACATAGCTGGGAGAACACCAAAACCCAGATAAGCCTCGACAAAGATAATGCACGCTTTGCTTCCAGCCAGGTGCTGTGTGCAAACGCCCTTCTTATGTCCTGTTCTCCCAGCTGCAACTAATGAAAGGGATCACGGCCTTTTTCTCTCCCATAAACCATGTTGCTCTCTCCTCCGTTCCTCCATGTGTGCCCTAGGATGAAGAGGAGGTGGCCCTGGGTCTTCCTCTGAATGCCCAGCCGGACTGTGCCCTTCCCTCGCTTCCTCGACAGTCACTGGAGCGACACTCCCATTCCCTGTCAGCTGCTCAATCTCCCCCTCAGAGTCAGACTCCAACAAAGCCATGACAGCTGTAGTGATACATACAGGATTACATTGTCTGGGGAATTCTGGGAGTTGAAATCCACAAGTCTTAAAGTTGCTAAGGCAGAACAAGGCAAGATACCTTGTCATGCCTACCAAACCATTGCTCTCCTCCTGTGGATCTTATCAACCAGAAACGTTCCTAATGATAGAGGCAGCTAGTATGTGCAGAAGCTCATGCAGGTTGGACAAGTTTTTAATTAAAAATTAAGTGTCAGTAGAGTTATACAAGTAGTCCTTGACTTAACAACCACAGTTGAGCCTCACATTTGCATTGCTAAGCATGACAGTTGTTAAGTGAGTTTCATCCCATTTTACGACCTTTCTTGCCACAGTTATTAAGTGAATTGGTGCAGTTGTGAAGTTAGTCACCTGGTCGTTAAGTGAATCTGGTTCTCCATTGACTTTGCTTGTCATAAAGTTGCAAAAGGTATCACATGACCGCCGGGACAATTGCAACCAGGGGTGGGATTCTACTAGTTCACACCTATTCACTAGAACCAGTTGTTAACATTCTAAGCAGTTCGGAGAACCGGTTGTTAGAAGAAATTACTGGCCTAATCCTGTAAGGAAGGCAGGAAGGAAACATTCTGGTGTTGCTTACAGAAACTGCCTCTCCGTTAACCCTTATTATATTCTTTGCAGAACTAGACTTCCTGTTTCAGGAACTTCTCTGGAGTATTTTTTCCCTCCTTTACTGGTACTTTGCTTGTGTGGAGTGACCATTCAAAGTTACAAAGGCACTGAAAAAAGTGACTTATGACCATTTTTCACACTTACAACTGTTGCAGCATCCCCACAGTCATGACAGCCAGGCGAGGAGATGCATGCCTCAATGTGAGTGATATTGAGTTGGCCACACCCAGCCAATAACATGTCCACCAAGCCATGTCCATCCAGTCACAGGACCACCAAGCCACACCCACCACTTAAGACATGCCCACAGAACTGGTTGTTAAAATTTTTGAATCCCACCCCGATTGCAACCGTCATAAATAAATACATTCCGGTTGCCAAGCGTCCCAATGTTATTCGTGTGATCACGAGGGTGCTGCAACGGGTCATAAATGTGAAAAATGGTCGCATGTCACTTTTTTCGGATCAACTGTAACTTTATGAGTGGTCGCTAAACAAAAGGTTGTAAGTCAATGGCTATTTGTATTCAGTTACGTCATGCAAGTAGGTAGGAACAATATTTTCACACTTTTAGGAATTTTGTCTTGTCTAGAAATGGGAACTCAAGATTTGCCTCAAGATTTGATGATTCACTATTAAATTTTGGTGGACCCTCCCTAAAGAATTCCACTAAAAAGAAGTTTTCAGAGTCCACTGAGAATAACATGTCTCAGGTTTTATTTTTCTTACAACTGTTTAAAAACATGAAATAAGGAAAAAAATCATGGAAGGTACATTTGCTCGTCAGTTGCCAGCTTTATTTCATTCCTAAAATTGTGTGAAAATATTGTTCACCCTCATTTGCGAGCCCTCCACGACCATCGTCCTCCCCACCATGGCCCTTTTATCCCATAATATTTCTTTTTAGAAGTTGTCCGTCCTTGCAATACATGTGATTTTATGATAATTGGAGCCAGAGGAATTTGGAATTTAATCAACCGAGTCATTTAAATTTAATAAAAAAGAATAATTTAATGAAAACAAAGGGGGATAGATTTCTTGCTTGGTGTGTGGAAATGTCATTTTCTCCTCCCCTCCCGCTTTTATTTAAAGTTTTTGGATTGCAAAGAGATAACCCGGTCAGAAAGGATTCAGGCTTTACAGCACTACCCTGAGCTGGAAAGAAAAATCTACCAGCAGGAGCAAACCTATCGCCTGAAAAGAGAAGAAGAAAAAAAAGAGGCGGAGAGACGGATGCTAGAAAAGCAGAAGGAAAGGAAGGAGAAGAAGAAAAGACAGCATGTGGGGTTTGAGCAACAATCACACACAGATATTAAGACACCCATGTAGGTGCCTCTATAGTTTGTTTGGGGCAGGGAAAGGTGAATATATATGTATTTATTCAATTTTCAGTTATTTAATTTGTATAGCCAGTCATCTCACCAAGTGACTATATGGTGAACAAAATGACAAATAAATAGAAAAAAATTAAATACTTGGCAGCGGAAAATAAATTGTCCCATCACAAATACTAAATTATCCATAAAATAAATCCCTGCACATGCTTGGAGTGCCAAATCTGGACACAGAATCTCGATATCGAAGGACTTAGAAAAAGTCAGCAGGGCTAGAACCATCTTGATACTGAGAGGGAGAATAGTGGGCGCTGTGGTAGAACAGCCGCGTCTGCTAGGTGCCTCCCAACCTGCATTCCTTAGTTGATGGGACACCAACTAAGGAATGCAGGTTGGGAGGCACCATCAGATCCTGAACACCTGCCACTATCCTGAACAGACAGGGCAGGAATTCAAAAGAGATTGATGCATAAATGCTGGCTTATCCTCTATTTTTCCCGAAGTCCCATGAATTCAGCTAGAAACTTGATCTGAATGTGATTGAATATAAGAGAAAGATTCCAGAGCTTCTAGATTGTGTCTGTAAAACTAGGTTTATTTTAATTTAATTTTGAACATTATAAGAAATTATTTCCTGTAGATAGCCCTGAGATTCATTGCACAGAAAGAAGGGATAATCCCAACAAACTTTATCATATAGAACTTTGTTACAATTTTATTACTACCTAATCTATGGCTGTCTATTGTTATTTTTTTGCACTTGGGAGATAGTTTGGAATTTTGGAAGCAGGTTGCAAGTTCTCTCTCAGGATAGCTGATATGCAGATATATGAGCCATTGGGGAAAAAATGGGGAATACACCACAGGTTGAATGGAGAATGCTCTCTTTTGTTATTCAACTATAGCTCAACTTTGTCTCTCTCCTCCACAGTTTCCGGGCAAAGAGGCACACTTCCAAACAAAGCACCAAGATGTTTTGTTTTATTTTATAAGAACATTCCTTGTAGAGTCCAGAGTCATTCTTGCAAATAAAACTGATGCCGGGAATCGATGTTTTGCTTTACAACTGTCTTAATTCCTCATTCGTTCACATGGAACTGGTAGTCCTGCTCTCCAACTGGTCTAGACATGTGGCTGGAGAGCAGGCTTTGAAGTGGATAAATAAATCAAGTGCCCCAAGATTTTATTTTGCACTTTACATTTCAGCTATTACTCCGTAGAAGGAGCAGAGAACCACCACAATTGTGAAGGAGATGGAGAATTTCGTAACTTAATACTCGAGGATGATGATGAAGACAGAGAGTTTTGGGATGAACCGGTGCCTCATACTCCAGAGGCCAGGTTAGAGATTCACCAGTATCTTGAAGAGAAAAGGAAAGAAAAGGAAAATAGGTATGTGTAATTTTTATATACGAGATAGATAGATGGATGGATGTAGATGGATGGGTGGATAGATGGATAGACAGATCTAGATAGATGATAGATAAATGGATGGATGGATGTGGGTGGATAGATGGATAGACAGACAGATCTAGGGATGGATAGATAGATAGATAGATAGATAGATAGATAGATAGATAGATAGATAGATAGATAGATAGATAGATAGATAGATGGAGGTAGATGAGTGGTTGGTTAGATGAACAGATGATAGACAAATCTAGATAGACAGACAGACAGACAAATGATAGATATAACCCAAGGTCTTATTTTAATGTTTATTTCATGAGAGGCAGGGCGATTGTGAATTGCTGTAAAGTCACATCACCCAAAGCCTTATCTTTAAAATCTTTTCTGAAATGACTGCCATTTTCCTCCAAGATGTTAATGACTGCATCTGTAGGTTGTGCTAAGTTGTTCAGTTATGGTTTAATGCATAAATTGCAATTGTCTGGATTCACATAACTTACTAAGCCTTATTTTAGCTTCAATTCTGTTATGGACCAGACCAGTTGCATCGATATCTGATTTTATTTAAGATTGAAATGGATCCCACATCACAGAAATTTGTGGAAATCATTTTTTCTCCCAATTGTCCAATAACATTAGAATCAACCGAGAGGCCTTCATAACAATAGCATCCATAGAGCAAGTTTTGTTGATTATGTTTATATGTTATTATGTGTATCATAGTAACCTGAATATTGTAAAAACAAGATCCCAAACAGGCTGATTATTTTAGAAATAAATTAAAATTACACCTTTAGAGCAAAAAAAACATTAAAGAGGTGTTGCAAGAGATGAGAAAACTTTTCTTTTCGGATTGGAATTTGGTACCCAAGGATCAAACAAGCTGAAGGAGCCATCATCATTGTCTTGATTATACTTGATTTGCTTCCTTAAAATAAGGCATCGCATCAGCGTTCTCTCAACACATTAAAGCAAATGGGATGTTCTTTGTATGTGTGTTTTAATCAAGAGTTAAATGAAAGCTTTATCATCTTCAGCTGCTGTCTTTGCTAAGTTGCAGAAGGGATAAGAACACACAATATATATATATATATTTTAAAAAAAACATATTTTGCCTTTTTCTTTTAATAGAGAACAAGGAAACAAAGAGAAATCTCTGCGGACTTTGATCACGCCAGAAGGAAGAGTTTTGAATGTAAATGAAGCCAAGTATGTAAAAAAAGATACAATTCATGAACCATTTTGAGCACTAAAGGGTGGGCAACCCATTTCCTTTCATAGGCTAAATAAGGAACAAAATATAATGTTTTTTCAGTTCCCTCCCCAAGTTTAGTTACTGGACCTTTGTTTCAGAGTCTGCCCTGTGAGAACAGAAGTCCAAACTATATTATATCTGATCAACGCTTTTGTACATGTGTGAGAACTTTGGACACATGTTCAAGAGGCAGGACCTTGAGGACTTAACCTTGACAACTTTGATGATACACCCTTGACCACTCCCTTGACTGTTCCTCAGCCCTCGATGCTACTGAACTCCACACATATGCTTCTCTGTCCTCTAAAAAGAAAAAAATTAGATATATGTTGTTCTCCTCCATTCTATTCTCCATGTAGCCCAAATTAATTATTAAAAATAAAAGGACTGTGTAGTAATCTGGATTCAAAGGGCAAAAGGTGATCCCCATCACAGGAAGATGTATTTATTTACTTACTTATGAAATTTATTTGCCAACTGTCTCACTGTCTCGAGTGACTCTGTACGGCTTAAAATAGTATAAAGCCATAGATATTTCTGTCAGAGTTTACAGCAATCCAACCAGCACACAAGTAAATAATTCAGCAAGATTCATTTAAATAAGAAACTTCTTTATATACAGTAATATAAAGCAGATGCATGTACATGATACCCATGCCAGAATCACAGAAGCAATAGAAGCAATATATAACACAGAAGCAAGATAATACAGAGGCACTCATACATATACAGATCAGCGAACCTAAGCCATACCCAGGCTCCAAGCCATCTGGGTCACCAAACAGTCCCCCTTGGCTGACCTGTTACCTTGTCTGTTCCAATGTATGAACCTTACACAGCTGTGTGAAAAAGTCCTGCACACTTTAGGGTTTACAGTTTACGGTTTATGACATTTTTTTGGATAGGCCACTGATTTTATGATATTTTATGCTAACTGCTATGCAAATATTGTTTTATTTAAATAAATACCTGTGGTTGTTAAGTGAAAACATAAGCTTTTTGCAATTTGCTGCTGTTTGGATGGAGACTGTGAATTTTCTTGCATGCGTACAATGCATGCTTACAATGACTATGAAAATAGATTAACTGGGTATACCCAGTAGCATACGTGTTGCAATTACTAAGGCCGATGCTAGTGTTTTGTTAACATTTTTCTTATTTGTGGCCTTGAAAAGGACCGTTTAGGTAACCAAACATGGTTACTAATATGAAATTGGCCAGCCCTTATTGCTTATCACCAGGTAGCATCCAAGTCATGGTTGTCCCAAAGGTGCTTTTTTCAGGAGGCAACTGGACTTTTTTCTTCTTTTTCTTTTGAAAATGTTTCACCTCTCATCCAAGAAGCCTCTTCCGCTCTGATAGGATAGCGGGGAAGGGAAGGATTTATATTCTTTGCAGACAACTGGTCATTTGCATCCTTTTAGCGGGTCATTGAGGCCACTTGGAGGTTTATCTGTGTCCTCAGGGTCTCCTGAGTCGTGCTCCTGGTTCCTGTAGTCTGTAATTCCCCCCCCTCCCCGGAGATCCATTCATATTCCCACACCATTTGAAGGATGTTCATCCCAAATTGCATAGTTAAAAGTCTGTAGAGATTCTCAGTCATCCACATCATGGTTGTCCCAATGGGGCTTTTTTCAGGAGGCGACTGGACTTTCTTCTTTTTTTTTCCTTCTGCAGACGTTTCGCCTCTCATCCAAGAAGCCTCTTCAGCTCCGACAGGACTGCAGGGACCCGGAGGATCCATATTCCTTGCAGACAGATGGACAGCCATGACCTGGATGACTTGAGGGTCTCTACAGACCTTTAGCTGCCCAGTTTGGAATGAGCATCTTTTGAATGTTATGGGAATGGGAATGGCTTTCCAGAGAGGAGAATTGCAGGCTGCAGGGGGTTGGGAGCGCTGCTTGGGTGACCCCGGGGACACGGATGGACCTCCTGAGGCTTCCGTGACCCCTGTAGGAACAGGGGTTTAAACTCAATTTCACTGAGGGATGCATCAGGGTTGTGTTTGACCTTGGGGGGGTCAGATAGGCGTGGCCAGGGTGAGTGTGGCCAGCTCAACATCACTCTGTTGCAATGGCCTCCTGCAGTCCTCTGCCAGCAAAAACGGAGCTTGGGGGGCAGCATGTGGTCCCCCTCAGCTGTGTTTTTGCTGGCAGAGGGCTGCAGGAGGCTGTCGCGGCTGAAAACAGGGGCTGCCCCCTTGAGTCCTGTTTCCACCAGTAGAGGCACCACGGGCTGGTCCTTCGCTGGTTTCAGGGTGGTCCCGTGGGCTGAATCTAAGCATCCTGCAGGGCGGATCCAGTGCATGGGTTTTGAGTTTGACACCCCTGCTCTAGGAGGATGCAAATGACCAGCTGTCTACAAGGAATATGGATCCTTCTGTCCCCACTGTGCTGTCGGAGCTGAAGAAGCTTCTTGGATGAGAGGTGAAACGTCTTCAAAGAAGAAACAAGAAAGTTGCCAGCTGCCTCCTGAAAAAGCAACTTTGGGGCTTTTTCCTGTAGTTGTGTGACAGCAAAGGGAAGCTATTGCAAAGGAAGGAAAAAGGTAAGGTGTTTCCAGCAAGTGTCATGTGTAGATCCAGGTGCCCTTGGAATCACACGTCGCCTTTCGAATCCAAGTTGTTGCCTGGCATTAAAATATAACACTTAACTTCACTGCCGCTTCTGTCTCGCAAAGGAAAGGATGACAACTTCTCAACGTGGGAACCAAGGAGAGCAACAAGGAAGAGACATTGCTATCTATCTGCAGGATGTCTCGGGGAACCGAGCATTTTATCACTGTGCTGGAGAAAAAAATAATAATACAGTGACAGTTGCACAAAATAGGGCTGTAATGTAATGGCTCAAAACTGGATGTTGACAGATGAGAATTACAGTTGTGAGAACTGAAAACACAGCCGAGAAAACCCTGCGCAGCTCCAATAATTTTGAGTTGTCAGTAAGGCTATCTTTTGTTAATAGAGGTATGAGCACCTTTTGGGAGGTCGGAGGCCTCAGTTCAGCCTCCTGTACCTCCAGAGGCTCAAAGTGATACTTGTGAAAATGCTTACTAGCAGCGTGAGACTGACAGTTTGAATGGGTAGAAACTGTGAATGGATTTGTACCGAGGACAGACTGTGGTGTGAAGCACCAAGCCCTGATTTCATTTTGCTGTTTCCCAGGCTGTAAGAAGGGAAACGGGAGCTGCAAGACTATCCTGAATTTGAAACAATTGCTTCTCCCAACTTACAAATAAAGAGATACAGTCAATAAATTTTAAAACATCAGAGCAACAAGAGGAAACCCTCCATATAATGTAATAATATAATATAATATAATATAATATAATATATAATATAATATAATATAATATAATATGATATGATATGATATAATATAATATATCATATTATATCATATAATGCACGCACACACACACACACACTGTTCCAGAAACTGAAAGAGTATTTGCTGTGTGAGCAAGGAGGAGACAGCAAGGAGCCTGGGCATTGCTTAGCTCAATTGTTGTGTACTAAAGCTGCTTGCTGCTCTGAAACTGAAACTCCTCTCCTCTCCTTGGGTTTTGCATTTGGAACAGATTTCTTTTCAGGTGGGGAGAGGGAGTAGAACTCCTTAGCATCAGAGCATGTTAATAATAATAATATAGGAAATGCTAACACTCTTGATGGTCATTTTGAAAAATCCTTTCTTAGTGAGCCCCTAGAAGCCACGAGGAACATACTTAGTAGTTGCTGATGTATGGCAATAGGGTTGTCTAGAAACTGGAACAGCTCAGATTTAGTGCAAGGTTAGATAATTTAAATAATAATAATCCCTAAAACATTAATTATGTATTATTTACATAACTCTAGACACTCACCCACACCCACCCACATACACACACACACTGAGGGAGAGAGGGAGGGAGGAAGGGAGAATGATAACATGCGTGGATGACAATACAAAGATTAGTTAATTAAGTTTTTTTGCCAGTAGATGTCTCTCTTTCTGCACAAATGTGTAGCTTTGAATTATGTGGAACTTATGCCACACATCGCATCATGTTTCAAGTGAAACACAGCCCTGGATTTTATAACATTAGCCAGTTTTTAGATTTTGCAAATCAATTTGGAGAAGGATGTGTATCTTGCTAACTGCTGTAGATCCTCCCATCTTGAATACAGAACCACAATTAATTGAAATTTTGAACCTGCCCTTCATCCAGTCCAGTCTGTCATGCCCAGATCTTGCTTCTATTATTTCTAGGCTTCCTTTCTCCTTGGAAGATGACGAAGAAAACAACCGGTTCATCTTGGATCTTGGTGTTTACAGGTCAGAAGGATTTGTTTTATTGGCTCTTTTTCTGAGACTGTTTAGGCAGGCTGTGAATTTTGATTTGGCTTTCCGTTCACAGCTGGAGAAAAGAAGAAGAAATATAATTTTGCGTTAAATAAAAGATCGCACCCAATCTTTTGAACCATGTAGCTGTACATCACTCTGCTTTTGATGGGACCTCGGGAAACAGATGTCTATGGAGATTCCCAGTCATCCAGGTCATGGTTGTCCCAAAGGTGCTTTTTCATGAGGCAACTGGACTTTCTGGTTTTTCTCTGAAGACATTTCGCTTCTCATCCAAGAAGCTTCTTCAGCTCCGACTGGATGATAGGGAAGAGCTGAAGAAACTTCTTGGATGAGAAGAGAAGCGTCTTCAAAGAAAACCCAGAAAGTCCATTTGTTTCTTGAAAAAGGCATCTTTGGGGTTCAGGGAACAGAGAAGTGCTAAGCTAAATTATCTCCTCCCTTTCTCTTCCAGACATTTGGACATCTCCTTCCTTAACGTTGATGTGCAGCCCACTTATGTCCGGGTAATGGTCAAAGAAAAGGTTTGCATTATTTGTCATGATTTCTTTCTTTTCCAAAGCCTATTTCATTTGGATTTGTTTTCACTTTATGATGTTGGCTTCCTATAAGGAGGCCAGCTCTGCCATTCTGATTCTGTATGGTTGTAAGAAAGACATTGTGGCAGAGAGACAATTGTGTCACTGCAATCCTAGGCTGCATTAGCAATCAAGATCATGTGAAGTATGAGTACTGCTTTATAAAGCCTTAGTAAGACCACACTTGGAATACTGCATCCAGTTTTGGTCGCCACGATATATATAAAAAAAAAAGATGTTGAGACTCTGGACAGAGTGCAGAGAAGAGCAATAACAATGATTAGGGGACTGGAGGCTAAAACTTATGAATAAAAGCCTCCTTCACTGGAGGCTTTTAAGAAGGGACTGGAAAGCCACTTGTCAATCTATCCTCCAAAGCACCTGAAGGCAGAACAAGAAGCAATAGATGGAGACTAATTAAGGAGAAGCAAGGTAGAACTAAGGAGAAATGTCCTGAGAACAATGAATCAGTGGAACAACTTGCCTCCAGAAGTTGTGACTTAAATAAAACCCTGGAAACACTTAAATAAAACCCTGGAAGCTTTTAAGAAGAGATTGGACAACCATTTATCTGAAATGATATAGGGCTTTCTGCCTGAGCAGGGGGTTGGACTAGAAGACCTCCAAGGTCCCCCCCCAACTCTGTTATTCTGTTATCATATACAATAGCCTTTCCCTTCCTAGGGCCTTCTGCCAGTTTCTAACTCCTCCTAATCAGCATTGTGTGAGACCTTCAGAAGTGATGGAAAGAGGAATCAAAGCTGCGTTCAAATAGGGAGCAGCTTGCAGCTTAAACAGGGAAGGAAATTTGCAAAGGTTACAAGACCTCGGAGGTCTTCAGTACCATCAACCGTTGACACATGACCTGGTCACTTCCATATTGGACTCCTGCAGTGCACTCTACATAGGACTGCCCTTGAAAAATATCCAAAGTTTTAGCTAGTACAGAATGCAGCAGCCTGCTGCATATTTTGGATATTTTTGATATTGGATATTGGATATTTTTCAAGGGCAGTCCTATGTAGAGTGCACTGCAGGAGTCCAATATGGAAGTTACTTGAATTCCTAGAGTAGCACATGCGACACATCTGTTCCACAAGCTGCATTTGGTTGCCAGTTTGTTTCCAGGTCCAATTCAAGGTGCTTTTTTTTAACCTACAAAGCCTTTCATGGCATGAGGCTGAGCTACCTTCCCTCCCCCCCCCTCTCTCCCCCTCCCTCTCTATCCATTAGATCTGCTAGAGAAGGCATGCTGCCAGTACCATCAGCTAGAGACCTACATTTAGTAAGTCCCAGGAGATGTGCCTTCTGCGCTCTGGCACCCACTTTAGGGAACATTCTTCCCTCCAAAATTAGGCTAGCTCCATCCCTTTAGATATGCTGGAAGGCCCTCAAGACCTTGATAGGTTAATGGCCCTGAGGCTCTCAGGGAACCGGAGACAAGCTCCATTGCTGAGCTGTCTATTATTTTTCACCCTTTGCCTAAGGTTTGTATCTCTGTGTTACAATATTTACTGTTAATGTAATTTCTGCATATATGTGCGTGTGGTTTTATATGGGATTTTATTCATTATGCACCATCTAGAGTCACCTTTGGATATGGGCAACTATTTAAATTAGATAGATAGATAGATAGATAGATAGATAGATAGATAGATAGATAG
>NW_020769330.1:13447789-13465696 GCF_900518735.1 Pseudonaja textilis | reverse complement strand
TCCTTCCTTCCTTCCTTCCTTCCTTCCTTCCTTCCTTCCTTCCTTCCCCTTTCTTCTTTCTTTATTTCCTTCCTCCCTCACCTTCCCTTCCCTCCCTCCTTCCCTCCCTGACACAGATATTTAATAATTTCATGAATATTCAGTTCAACTCTTTAGTACTTCTGGAAATGATTATTAAGTTAATAGTCTAGATCTGGAGATATTTGTATTAGAGGTATCAATTCAGACTGAGATAATTTTTATTAAAGTCCTCATAAAGATTTTTCAACCAATTAGAGGAATTCAGATCCCTATGAAGATTTGAAACAGGAAAGAATTGAGGATTTTTATGAAGGTCTGACTGAAATAGGTGCTCTCGGATGGGTTTAATTCTGGCTAGATAGCATTTTATATACTTTAATATACAAACAACTCAGAAATAATTCTTTTGAAATCATTATGTGTTAGATGTAATAAATTCAAGTATCCCTGCAGGTGGAGATGGATAATTGTTTCCTGTACTTAGTTCATCCAAATGTTCTTTTGGGTGTTTGTTTTCCAAGCCTTAACGATATTTTATTAAAATATGATGAACTGTAATATTACATAAAATATTTATGTTTCCATTTTTTCTCCATTTTGCTGAAAGCTGCAACACAATAAGCAAACCAATTTGTTATTCTCCCCCAGGCTAAAGATGTGGTAGTAACTAGCCAAAAAGCATCCATTTCTGAGAAAACATTTGATCCCAGGAAACTGCAAAGAAATCTAAGAAGGTAATTGTGATTTTTTCCCCCCTCCTTTGGCACCTCAGTGAAAGCTGAAAATAATGATTTATTGGCAAATATGATCAATATAATGTAATAGTGAGTAGGAGCAGTAGTTGTAATATTGGTTATTGGTTATTGTGAAACCAAGTTTTACCTGAAGAGGGCTGACCAACAGTTTGTCCATAGGAAACCCTTTGTAAACTTATCTGTTTCAGTGGTTGAGTTAAGAAAGTTCTTACAACTCTAGGAGAACTATATTATTTTTATTATTTCTTCACCTTGTTATTGATTATACAAATCCCATTCCCCCCTCCTCTTCTAGCCAATGTTAAACTTTCTGGAAAGGACTGTTTTCCAACATGCTAGATTAGGGTGGGTAACACATTACCCCTGGCAGTTGTTAGACTGGGGGGCAAGACGTCCATCACCATTTAACCAATAGTCCTCTGCATGAAGGTAACAGTTGAATTTTTTGTAGATTAGCAAAGGCCACACAACACGCCTTTTGCATTTTTTCCAAGTATGGGTTCCTTGGTGCTCCCTGAGCTTGGTTGTTTTCTTGCAGACATTTTATCACCATACCAGGTAGCATCATCAATGCTAGAAGGGAGTGGGGTTTATGCACAAGTTGCTTGTTTTGTCAGTGTCGGGGCTGTTCTTGGTGGTTCCTTGATTAGGCTGTGGTTTACCGTAAGCTTGTTTGTCTGAGTTGGTAATTCCTTGATTGGGAATATTGTTTACTCCTACACTGTTGGTCTATTATAAATCTTGGCATGAATCTCTGCTTATTTAGGTGTTGATTGCTGGTTTGAGTCTTTTTGTTCTTTTTTTTTGTGGCTTTTCAATTGTCCCTTTTGAATGGTGTGGAGATGTTGCTTACTTCTATGTGCCTGTTGTTGGCTCTTTTCCAAGTGAGACTCTCACTGATTCCATGCAGTGTCCTGAATGCAAGACTGTGACAACATTTTTTAAATTATGCAAAGTACCATAGGTAGAATCTCACAAAACCTCATGCAAGTAATAATTCTTCTAGTTTTAGCTATCTTGTATAATTTGGGTCATTTGTAATATTCCACTATTTATAGGAATGAGTGGGAGATAGCCAGGGGCACCACATATGTCACATCACTTGTGGGAGCTGCTTGGCTGACCCCTGCCATCTTAAGTACTTGCTGTAAGATGGAATAATTGTTGCAGTTTATTTCAGAGGTATTTTAATAGTCTTACATTCAATCTTTTGAGTGCTTTCCTTCCTCCCAACTCTTGTTGCAAACTTGTGAAAAGGAAAGGCAGTCTAAAAAAATATTTTTTTATTTATTTTTTTATTTGTCAAGCAAGTATTAAATAACAGGTATAAGTATAAACATGGTTATGAATACATGAAATGGATACTAATAAAAAAAAGAAACAATAAGACAGGGACGGTAGGCACTTTGGTGCGCTTATGCATGCCCCCTACAGACCTCTTAGGAAAGGGGTGAGGTCAATAGTAGACAGTCTAAGGTGAAAGTTTTTGGGGTTTGGGGAAGAAACCACAGAGTCAGGTAGAGTATTCCAGACATGGATCACTCTGTTGCTGAAGTCATATTTCCATATTTCCAAGTTTGGTGCGGTTTACCTTGAGTTTGTATCTATTGTGTGCTCTTGTATTGTTGTGGCTGAAGCTGAAGTATTCATTGACAGGTAGGACATTTCAGTAGATAATTTTATATACTATACTAAGATCAGCATAGTTCTAGATTGTCTAGGTCTAAAATTTCAAGCATAAGGTATTCTGCTATGAGTTGAGGACTGGAGAACTCTTCTCATGAAATATTTCTGGACTTTCTCAACTGTATTAATATCTGATATGTAGTGCTGATTCCAGACTGATGAGCTGTATTCAAGTATTGGTCTAGCAAATGTTTTGTATGCTCTAGTTAGTAGTGTGATATTGCCAGAGAAAAAGCTACGTAGGATTAGGTTAACAACTCTTAATGCCTTTTTGGCTATGTAGTTACAGTGGGCTCTAGCACTTAGATCATTAGAGATGAGTATTCCAAGGTCCTTGACATAGTTGGGGTCACCAACAAGGTCTTGATTATTCAGCTTGTATTTTATTTTCTGATTTTTTTTTTGCTGATATGTAAGACAGAGCATTTGTTTGTTGAGATTTGAAGTTGCCATTTGTTTGATCATTCTGACATGTAGTTAAAGTCATTTTGAAGGGTAGCAGTATTGTCAGTGGTGTTGAATAGCTTTACATCATCAGCTAAAAGAACGCAGTTGCTCTTAATATGATCACAGAGGTCATTTATGTAGAGTATAAAGAGAGTTGGTCCTAGAACGCTGCCCTGGGGGACACCACTGTTGACAGGTACAGGATTTGATGGGGCGCTCCCTATTTTGACCATTTTTGCCTGTTTGACAGGAATGCTTCTATCCAGTTATGTAGGCGTCAGAGATACCATAAGATTTTAGTTTTAGGAGTAGTTTGTCGCGTACCACTGAATCAAAAGCTTTACAGAAGTCTATGTAGATTGCATCTATTGCTTTGCCCTGATCGAGTTGTGTAGTCCATATGTTTTTACAATGTAGCAGTTGCAGATTACAGGATAGTTTTTTTCTGAAACCAAATTGTTTGTTAGAGAATAGGTTGTTTGTATCTAAGTGGAGGATAATGGATTGGTTAGGGTTATTAAAGACTCTATACAGGGATGTGGCCTTTGCATGCACAAGCAGACTTCTCTTTGCCCTAATTTTTAACTCTTCCAAGTCCTTTGGAGAATCTAATTTCATGGAAGCAATTTTTGTTTGATCAACAATGAATTGGAGAGGTTATAATGTACTTTGAGATGTTAGGAACGTTGAATGGGTGAATGCCAAAGAGCCCAGTCCTAATTAAAGGCATAATATAAATATCCAACTGTAGTTTTGATAGGAGATTGTGTGGAATTCCCCAGCATCCCATAATCTGCAAAGGATGACCTCATAGGGGCCTATTAAACAAATGCTCTAGACATGATATTGGTCAGTTCTAATGTTAGGGATAATCTTCAGGGTCCCGTTTTCATGTAGTGTGGAAAGGGAATTTCACAAAAGCAGTAGTCACACACACAAAAAAAAAAAACCCAGGGAAAGCCCAAGGGGAACATCAGGTCAGCCAGAAAACAAACTTACATAGGAAAAGGAATCAAATAAAAACTATTAAAGAATCCCTATAGACAAAAGCCTAAGTAATTAAGAAAACTAGACAAACAAAAGATAATTTAGAAAACCCTTACAAACACAGGACATACCAAATAAACAAAACAAACAGACAAAAGACACAAAATATAAATTACAAAAGGGACAGACAGGAGATTGCCACAGAACAAATATGAAAAAACTATCTTAAAGCTAAAAGAGATTACAGAAAACCAATAATATAATCTGGCTACCCTGCGGAGTTTGCCCTCCGGCGGAAATAAAGACAAACTCAAACAGGATTTGAAACATTAGGCACAAATACAAACACTCACACAAAATCAACTTACAAAGAGAGGAAAGGGTATAAAAAACCAGGGACTTACCATAAGAAGCTAGCTAGCCCAGGAACGCAGACTTCTTGCTGTTCTCCACCTTCCTGAAAAATAAAAAGATCCAGCTTTTAAGCAGTTGTCTGTATCCTTGCGCCGGAGCTCTCCCAGAGGGAAAATTGAATCCTCGAAAGAAAGGCATTTTGACACCTTTCAACAGTAGGTTGCTCACAAGTTTAATTATTTGCATCTTCAGCTAGTAGAGAGTTGCCACCATGCAACTTTCTTGGTATTCCTAATTTTGAATATTGGTCCCTAAGTGGTTTTTTGTTACATAGGCAATAAGCTGCCCTCATCTCCATAGTACAGCATAACACTATTATCTGCTGGGCTCCAGAGTAACAAACAAACAAAGGAGGAGCTGGGAATCACTAAAGGGAAGAGTGATTAATAAGCTAATTCAGAGTCATAATACAGTTTTTGCAAATGTGTCAGGGAGACAGCAGTTAATTACTTTACAGGGATGATAATTTGTACGGTGTTTTTTGTAATATTAAATTCACTTTATCAAACAGCTTAATAGCAGACCAAGACCTAGCTACAGAGATAAAAAACAGAATAATCTTCTCCCTGACTCACTAAAAAGCCGAGCTAGATATTACTTTAATTGCGCGAATTCGGCAATTTTTATTTATCTTCTTTATTTTATTATATAAGCAGCTTCTCTTGGAACAGTGAGTCAAACCGGAGCTGAGAGAGGGACAAAAAAGAGATGGAAAAGATTAAAGAGAAGATACTGCAGAGAAACAATTCAAATGGTGGGAAGATATTTCAACTTTTCTTTCTAATTACTTTTCCTTCCAAGTCTCAGCATTAAATGGAGAGCATACTTCTAACAATTCTCACTTTTGAGGAGCGGGGGGGGGGAGGGGGGAAGAAAAAGAGGGAATCTGACACCTGCATTTCCTGCAGGTAACAGCAGGTAACAAATGAATTCTCTTAAGCCTCAAATATGCTGACACAATTAGCCACAGAAAGATTTTCAGTCTATTTCCTACAGGGTAGGAGTGACCACAATCTATATCTACCGAAAGATGATTATATTTCTCACCGTTTGGAGGGGATCCACATACTAGGAAAAAGTATTTGCAGGGGTGTTGCCAAATAAATAGAATTAGTTATTGAATGAATCTTTTTTTCAAAGAGGTTAAGCGTTCATAAGAACAAGGGGGAAAAAAATTAAGGAGTTTCAATTTTGTTTTGTTGAAGCAGAGTAAGAACTGGCTTACTTTGTAAATCTGGACTCTGAATGTTTGATTCTCCCGTCTCTTTCAATGCTACACACTCTCACCTCCCCCTCTTGCTAAGCACAAAGAGAAAAGTCATTTGCAGAAGTTCCAAGGGCTTGAGATTTGTGTGTTGTGTGTATGTGTGAGTAAGTGTATAAAGTGTATGTATATGTGTGTATCTCACATTTTAGAACTTCTGCTGATGTAAGAGGATTAGACAGTTCAAAACTGTCAATGAAGCAGAAAATTCAAGCTCGAATGAGAAGTGGAGAAAGGATCCCAGTTTGTTTTCAGTTTTGCAGCAAGCCCCATAGCCTAGTTTGTGACCATCCTCTCTTAGCAGAGAGTTGTGTCTTGTGGGCATTTTGCAATCGCACAACATCTAGATTAGGGGGGGTCAAATTCAAGGCCCGGGGTACTTAGATCTGGCCTGCGGGGAGGGGGGCTGGAAACAGCAAAGGACCGGCCCACGATGCTTCTGCCAGTGAAAACATAGCTCCATTTTCGCTGGCAGAGGGTTGCAGGAGGCTGTGGCAGCTGAGAATGGAGCTTGGGAGCCCGTTTTCACTGGCAGAGTGCTCGGGCCACCATAGGTGTTCCCGACATAAGTGTCGAGCTGGCCATGCCCACCCCAGCCCTCTGAGGTCAACCGGAACCCTGATGTGGCTCTCAATGAAATTGAGTTTGACACCCCTGGATCTAGACCGCTACAGTAGCTTGCCCTGCTAGTCTTAGTTGGGGTGCACTTTTTTCTTGGTGGTGTGTTTATTTATGTAAGATATTTATATAGCTGCCCTTCTTCTAACTAACCAGAATTGGCCCCCAATCAGAAATTCCTGGATTGTGGTATTGTTCCTACCTGATGGCTTATATGGTGATTTTTTTAAAAATTTAGTTTATTTCATGCTGATTTTTATTTGGTTGTTTATTTGGTGCTTATTTTTATAAGTTATTTTTATAAGCTTATTTTTATAACTTTTATAAGTTTCCTACTTACAATATCTGGGTATGTGTGCATAATAAGTACTACAGCCCCCTCAAGCAATTTACAGAGTCAGCCTATCACCCCCAACAACCTGGGACCTCATTTTACCCACCTCGGAAGGATGGAAGGTTGAGTCAACCTTGAGCCTGGTCAGAACTGCTGGCAGTCGGCAGAATTTGCCTGCAATACTGCATTTCAACCACTGCGCCACCCTGGCTCTGTAATGCAACGTAACTCAGCAATAGTGTAATACAGTGATAGCTTTGGGTTCAAGGACGTGGGTGTTCTGGGCTCATTTTTTTTTTCTGTTTGCATCTCTTTCTTCCCTCACAATTTTTGTTAGGCAGCCGTAGTGTTATTTGTTCCGTTCTCAGTTCTTTGCAGACTTAATCAGTATTTTTCATTTCCCCGGAGGTGGAAGCTTAGCCAGCACTCTCAGGTCATCTGCGGAAGAGCGTAATCATCATGTTCTGACCACAATGAACCATAGCAGAACCTCATCGAAGCAGGCAGGCAGGCAGGTCACCTTGAGGTGAGCAAGCAAAAAGGTTGGAACATGAACATTATACAGGCAGTCCTCGACTTACGATTGAGCCCCACAGTTCTGTTGCTAAGCGAGGCATTTACTAAGTGAGTTTTGACCCATTTTACAGCCGCTCTTGCCTCAGTTGTTAAGTGAATCACTGCAGTGGATAAGTTAGTGACATGGTCGTTAAAGATAATCTGGCTTCCCCATTGGCTTTGCTTGTCAGAAGGTTGCAGAAGGCGATCGCGTGATCTTGGGACCCAACAACGGTCATAAATATGAGTCGGTTGCCAAGCCTCTGAATTCCAATCACGTAATCATGGAGATGCTAGAAAGGTCGTAACTGTGAAAAAAAACAACATGATAGCAGTGTTCCGATATCTTAGGGGCTGCCACAAAGAAGAGGCAGTCAAGTATTCCCCAAAGCACCCGAGGGCAGCAGAATTGAATTGGATTCTTTATTGTCATTGTACGTAGTATATACACAGTAATACACACAGCGAAATTCACATAACTCCAAGACCAGACCCAACATGCACACACACATGACAATCTCCAAACACCCCGCCACCCGCCAAAACCCCCCGCCTCCTAAAAACACACAAGCATCCAGACAACAGACCAAGTAATCCTGTCCAATGGCTCACTGACGGTGGTCCTTAAGTTCATTGTTAAGTGCAGTTTATAGCTCTGGGATAAAAACTATTCAGAAAACGTGCGGTCCTAAATTGAATTGAATTGAATTAAATTAAATTATTAAATTAAATTGCAATGCGTGGAAACTAATCAGCAACTTAGAACTAAGGAGAAATTTCCTTGACGGATAGAACAATTGATCAGTGGAACAACTTGCCTCCAAAAGTTGTGAATGTTTGAACACCGGAAGCTTTTAAGAAGAGATTGGACAACCATTTGTCCGAAATGGTATAAGGTTTCCTGCCTAAACAGCGGGTGGGACGAGAAGACAACCCCCCCGCCCCGGCCACACACACACACACCGGCTCTCTGAGTCAAACACAAGCCTGATGTGCCCCTCAATGAATTCGAATTTGGCATCCCTGCTCTAAGTCGAAGTCATGATACACTTTTTGCAAAGAGTTGGGAAGGCAGCAATGATTTGCCTTTCCAAAATGGCCGTCTATACTTCTCTGTCATTTCAAAAACCACGTTATTAAAAGAGTTTTAATAGCATGCGAAATCTAGCTGTGGAGCTTTAAAAATGAATACCTCTCAAAACTTTTTGAGCTTGTAACCTCTCGCTAAAAGCCAAACTGGTTGTTATGTTAATTGCACGAATTCAGCGAGCATTATGTTAATAGCAACTCCGGGAAAGCCTGCGCAACCCCCTGACTAGGTGGGTGGGGATAAAAATAAAATAAAAGGGATGCTTTTCTTCTTCCCCTGGCCATTTCTCCCTTCTCCCACCCCCCCCCACCCCCAAAATTAAAATGTCTTTCAAAATGATACTACTTGCATTTCAATAGAAACTTCCACTGGAGTTTTAAGTTTCATTTTCAAAGTAAGTATAGGTATTTCTTGACTTACTACCATCTGTTCATTTAATGACCATTCAAAGTTACAATGGCACTGAAAAAGCTCAGTTCTGACGGTAATTCAGGCTTCCCTTCTTTGAGTCTGTAGACTCAAGTCATCCAAGTCATGGTTGTTCCAAAGGTGCCTTTTCTGGTGGCAGCTGGATTTCTTCTAAGAAGTCCAGTTGTCTCCAAAAAAAGCACCTTTAGGACAACCATGATCTGGATGACTGAGAATCTTCACAGACTTTTAGCTATACAATTTGGGATGAACACCCTTGGAATGGTGTGGGGGAAAAGGAATGGATTTCCAGAGGAAAAAAATGCAGACTACAGGAACCAGGAACACCAGTCAGGTGACCCCCCCAAGAACACAGATAAAAGTGCCCTCAACAACCCTCTAAAAGGATGCAAATGACCAGCTGTCTGCAAAGAATATAAATCCTTCCATTCCCCACCATCCTGACAGAGCTGAAGAAGCTTCTTGGATGAGAAGTGAAACGTCTTAAAATGAAAAAAAATAAACCAAGAAAGTCCAGTTGCCTTTTTCAAAAGCACCTTTGGGACAACCATGACCTTAATGACTGAGAATCTCTGCAGACTTTTAGCTATGCAATTTGGGATGAGCATCCTTCAAATGGTGGGAATAGCAATGGATTTCCAGAGAAAAAAAAATGCAGACTACAGGAACCAGGAGCACCACCCAGGTGACCCTGAAGACACAGATAAACTTCAAAGTGCTTCAACGACCCTCTAATGGGATTTTTTTTCTCGTGGAGCTCACCGGCCAGGCTTTTCTGCTTTCAGTGGGAGAAACATTTTTGGGGAAATGGATAAAGTCTGGTGTGAACAAAGCAAGGAGAGAAAAAGGGTTGAAAAACACATTGTTCCTTTCTCTTCCATCTGCTTCCCCTTCCCTTTGTTATTGTTTCATACTTTATGGCGTACAAATAGTCTCGAGTTACAACCATTTCTTGAGTAAGCCTTCAAAGTTACAACCTTGAAAAAAAGTGACCTATGACTCTCTTTCACACAACCGTTGCAGCATCTCTATGGTCCCGTGATCAACATTCAGATGCTTGGCAGCTGGCTTATACTTATGACGGTTACAGTGTCCCAGAAGCCAGGTTCACCTAACAGTTGCATTATTGCTTTTAATAGCTGCGGTGATTCACTCAACAAGTGTGGCAAGAGAGGTCATAAAAAGGGGGCAAAACTCACTTTACAACGGCCTCGCTTAGGAATGTAGATTTGGGGCTCAATTGTGGTTGTAAGTCAAGGACTACCTGTATTCAAGTCTGTCCTGGTAGCACTGACTGAACAGCAGCATGTCAGGGACAAGGCACCCACAGCTAACCTAGATTATGAAAAGACTGTTGTGGTCTGCTGGCAGCCTGCGGAGACAGCAGCAGAATCGGACAGTGGGGAAGAATATGGGCAAGTCCAGGAGTCTGGGGAGGACTCAGTCGAGGGTCCTGCATCTGATACAGAGATGGGGCGAGGGCCTCCTGGGAGTTATGTGCTGACTCCAGAGCCTCCAGAATATGGCAGCAGCGAGGCAGAGGAACAAGGGGAGCCTGTTCCCAGTGCACATTGCGCAGAGCTGCCAGAGGGCAAAAGCAGCTAAGACAAAAGGGGCGACTCGGGAGTGAGGCTTGGAGGTGATTGCCCCTCCCATAAGATATAAAGTACGTACAAAGGGACAGGAACCTTTGCAGGAAGCAACGTTGTTCGCTCTGTTTGGTTTGGAACCTTAAAGCTCCGTAGTGAATTTGTGCTCCACTTGGTTTTGAAAGACTAATTGGTATTTTAGTTGTTGTCAGCACTTCAAGAAAGATAAAGGTGCGTTCTTATCACACTTCTCCCAAAGGACATTGGCAGATTTCCATGGGACTATTTATAACTGATTGAGACTCATTACAGGCTGTGAATGATGATAATTCACAGCCGTTGAACTAGAGAAAAAGGGTTTTGGATTTAACGTGTGTTTGTTGGTGTCTCAGGAAGCCTTAGTCAGAACAGTGACAGGACACGTGATTGTAAATCAAGGACATACATACACACACACACACACACAGAGGCCATTGTGACACAAATCCTGTCCTCATGTTCTTGGTGTCCCAACTTCTGATGCGATATCAAATTATATAAGCTGCAGGTTTTTTAATCACGAGGCCACATTTTGTAACGCCATCCTCTACCAAATGCCCATGAAGACAAGTTTCAGAAATAAATGCAATACATAGGAATGTGGTTTCAGTAGGATTTTGTTTGTCCTTTGTTTGTTTGCCAGCAAACTCTCATACTCTCAAGGCTAAAAAATCTTGGACCAAGGTATGCTTTCATAACGGCAAGATAGAAATGTAAGTTTAACAAGCATAATGTAATTTCACATAACACCATCTGCCATGGTAACATCTTAAGCAAGCCAACGAGTGGGTAACCTGCATTACACTGTAAAGTTATAACTTTCCAGCTTTCAGTCTCTGCTTACTCATCTCTCCAGTTTCATCAAGCATAACTTACACACTGTTGAAAACTCATTTTAAGCAGCATTAGTAGATGCAGGAATTAGATACCTTCTCTGTTTTGATAGGAAGCAACAGTCTTGGTTGTAGAATCCCGTTTAGCTAATTATATCTGACAATCTCTAAATTTTGAGGAGTGAATGGTACTCCCCCCCACCTCAAGAGACAACTGGACTTTCTGGTTTTTCTTTGAAGATTTTCAGCTTCTCATCCAAGAAGCTTCTTCAGGTCTGACTGGATGGTGGGGAATGGAAGGATTTATACTTCTTGCAGACAGCTGGTCATTTGCATCCTTTTAGCTGGTCAGTAAGGTCACCTGGAGGTTTATCTATGTCATCAGGGTCATCAGAGTGGTGTAAATGGGTGTGAACCCTTCTTGGAACTGCTGAAAGGACTGGGTTGTAGATTGGAGACAGATGATGTCGTATCCCTCCCCTTCTGTTGAGAGAGGGCTGTTCTGTTTTGACATAGATGGCCTCTTTGACCCCTCTTTCAAGCCAGCAGTCCTCTCTGTCCAAAATGCAGATTTTGTTGTCTTCAAAAGAGTGGCCTTTGCCTTTTAAATGCAGGTAGACTGTTGAATCTAGTCCCGATGGGTTTGTTTTCCTACGTTGTGCTACCTGTTTATGAAGTGGTTGTATTGTTTCCCCAATGTACAGATCTGGACATGGCTCACCACATTGTTCTGCATATGCCATATTGCTGAGTTTCTGATTGGGTGTTTTATCTTTGGGGTGGATGAGCTTCTTACCTTAGTGTATTCTTGGGTTTGAAGTTGCCTACTGAAAAACAAAAAAGCACCTTTGGGACAACCATGACCAGGATGACCAAGAATCTCCATAGATTTTGGAGTGAATATTTGTAGAATTCTCATCCTGTCTTAAGCTTTCTTGCTATATTTGTTTACCTGGACTAAGAAGGAGCTTCCAGTTTGACTTGTGAAGAACAGCCTTACTAGGAAATCATAGCCAACCAATCTTCTTCGTGCTAGTTCTTAAGAACATAAAAATAAAATCAAGGACTGCGGAGGAAAAGAATAGCGGTGTTTTGCTCCTTAGAAGAGAAGGTAGAGCGGAGCCTCTAAGGAAACCATATCGTTCTTCCTACAGATCTTGTAAACCTGAAATGAGCAAAGTTATAATTAGAGATGAATGTTATCAAGGAGTTGACAAGAAGCCACTTAATCATCAGAGTATATTTCTAAAGCTCTGGGGAGAAGAGTAGAGACTACAAAACATCTCAAATTGTGCTTGGTTTCCTGAAGGAGCTCTTGAGAGCTGAGATGTCTCATGTCCTGCTGGATAGCAATACGTATTTGGAAGGCTTTTTTTCAGCTGAACCTGCTCTGCTTTATATTAAGGTAGATTAACTTTCCCTTCTTTTATTCGTTTGTTTGCTTACTGTTGCAGACACGAGGGTCTGGAGAAGTTGGAAATAGATCCTACCAAATATTCCTTCCCTGACGTGACAACTATCGTCCATAAAAAGGATCAAGTGGGGCAAGGACCTTTAAGGCTTCAGCAGCCCAAAGCTGAGAATGCCGAGAACTTGAGCTTCGAAGACAACCCAGAAGTTCCACCTTTAATTTAAAGAACTAATGCAGAGACAGCTTCTTTCAGGGTTAGAACATCATTAAGGTGCATAGTTTCTGTCTAATATTCTTCTGTGTACGCACACATATTTCTTTACTATTCTTCTCTCTGGTGGAAATTGAAATTCTTGCCAAAATCTGTATCCAAACTCTGTTAAAAGTTATGTCAGGTCAGGATTAGTTGCATCCTGTTTTACAAGTTCTTTCTTCCAGCTTGGTGTGAATTGATGTTGGGACGAGGGCATCTGTCGTAATAGTTCCTGGCTTCAACATGGCAAACAACCTGTGATTAAAGCCCTGCTCCATTTCCATCCAAGTGTAAAAGTGCAAGAATGTACGATGTACATTAAAAAGGAGTGGAGGCTTTGATTATTGATCAGCTGCACCCTCCACTATGAAGGCAGCGGTTGTTTCCTTGAATGTTTTGGGAACGTGAGACGGTAATAATTATTTTTCTTGCCAGATGCTCAGGAAGCTCAGGGTGAAATTAAGAATCGTATCATTGCTCTTTGTAGTCAAAGGGCATCATAATAAACAGTAATGAGCATTCCTGAAGATTTCCTAGACTACGATTCCAACAAAATGTTAAAGAAACCTACAGAAAGGAAGGAAATGCAAATATATTTGGCAGGTGAATGGCATGCTTTTCTTCCTTGTTGGTTGAAACCCTTTTAAGTTTGTTTTCTCGCTCCTCCCATTTGTCCTCGTCTCATTTTTAAACAATTTCTACATACACAGCTAACTTTCTTTTTAATTTTAGGCCTGCCAACTATACTAAGTGATGAAGGAAGTGCCCTGCCTCTTTCGGCCAGGGACACTCATTAATTTATCCACCAACAACATTCATAATTTCTCCCTTCTTTTTAGTCCGACCTCCTATCCAAGTGAATTCTTAATAGCTTAGTAAGATAAGCCCTTGTAAGAAATACTGACAGCATTTCCCTCCCCACCCCTTCCAATGCAGTCTTTACCGATTTACCTTTTCCGTTTGAAATATTGCATCTCATTTTCACTAAAATTGTACGCCCGGAGTCATCCCACTTTAAAACTACAGGTATGGCTCATGTTATCAAATGTTCTTGTGAGTTACAGAGAAGGTTTGTAACCTGGTACTTGCAGGTGTCCACGGAGAAGGAAGAGTTGGCATAGAACTGCATACAAATACCCAGGCCTTCCACCTTGAAGTTTGAAATGGCTTATTTGGAAGACTGATGTTAACACTTCAGTAAAAAGCAGAAAACCAAAACAGAAATACTTCATGTAAAGTATTCACATACCAAGCAGGTGATTGCAGCATACCTTTTCCACAGGGAAAGCATTTTTCTATAATAGAGGTGAAAAATCTATGTATCCGGTATAGTAGAGCCAGGAATAAAGATAATTTTGAGATGTTGCAGCAGCATCATTGTTCTTTTGACATTTGCGTGTTCTTGGGGACTTGGGGGGAGGGTTTCCAAGATGCAAGACCTGCCCTTTTATCACTTTCACACAAGGGTGATTACAGCACTTCTCAATTCTCTTCAGGGCCCATCATATCATCAGTGTTCAGCAGCTGAGTCTTGTCGTTTTTTTCTGCTCAGCTGCAGTTCAGCACAAAATTGTGAATCCAGTTTCCAATGAAGGGGCTGTAGCTGTGCGGAGCTTAGATAACAAGCTATTTGCCTCAATTGGAAATGGGGGGTTATCTCTCTACCTCACTGCTGGTTCTGCCTCTGTGCACACACACACACACAAAACACACATACCCGTTAAATTATCATAGTATTGTAGCATTATTATGGCTCATCACACAACCAGCCAGATGTTCAGACTGGATTTGGCATTTTTTTTTGTCTGCCTGTCAAGTCCTTCCCAAAGACCTGAGATAGGCAGATGTGGATGTTTGATGGTGTTACAGATCTCACCGCAGGATGGAAGCTAAAAAAGAGCAGCCTTTTGCAATTGACTTTGGATTTGTCATTGCCAATGGTGTTCAAGAGGTGGTCCAGTTGTTTGAGGAATGCACCTGGGGCGCCTGTTATATACTTTTGTTTGCTTTTGCCTCAGTCGTTCTATTTCTATTTCCAGGTCTTTGTATTTCGTTATCTTCTCCAATTCTTCTCTTCTGCTGTCTCCAGGTACTGCCACATCCACTATCCAGACTTTTTTGCCTTTCTTGTTGAGAATGGTTAAGCCTGGAGTGATGTTATTGTTGTTATTTAAGCTTCAATTTGACTCACCGTTTAGGACTGATAAAACCTTAACATTTCAGGTCCTAACCTAAGAGCTCTTAAGGTAATGTCTGAGTGTGTGTGTGTGATGTGTATAAAACTTCACAGTTCAGGTCCTAACCAAGAACCTAAGAGCTGTTAAGGTAACGTCTGAGAGAGAATGTGTCGTGTGTTGTGTGTGTGT
Organism: Pseudonaja textilis; assembly: GCF_900518735.1. Next base: position 13,450,605 of record NW_020769330.1, on the reverse strand, counting down.
GTATGTATATGTGTGCGTGTGAATATATTGAGAAGAGGCATGGGGTCTTGCTGATGTGACCTCTGCATATTTTGCAGACCCCTTCAGTTTTCAGCATTTAGGTGCTTTAAATCAGGGGTCACCAACCTTTTGGACCTCAATGTCCACCAAACTCTTAATTTTAAATTCCAGGGACCACTAACCGGTTTTGTGGGCATGGCCTAATTTGTGGGTGTGGCTTGGTGGTCATGTGACTGGCTGGGCATGGCTTGTATGTAAATATAAATATTTATATAAATATTGATTTTTTTTTTAATTAAAAAAGAGCAACTTTTACCCCAAATCAGGCAAAGCAGGCAAGCAGATTGAGTTGCTCACAGAATCATACGTTCATTCAGAGATCTATCTATCTGCCATTGGCGAGCTCACTCTGTCACATAAAATTTGCTTGCAGGCAAACTCACAAAATTAACTCACAACACACCATGTATGTAAATATTGAATTTTTTATTAAAAAAAGAGCAACTTTTACCCTAAGTCAGGCAAAGCAGGCAGGCAGATTGAATTGCTCACAGAATCATTCAGTGATCTATCTATCTGCCATCGGCTAGCTCAGTGTCTCAAATTTGCTTGCCTTGAGTCTGCACTGAATAATAGAACCTTCAGTCCTAAGGGAGGTTCGTCTGTGCTTAAAAGCAGAGCCGAAGATCTAAAGGTTAGCTAGAAAGCAAGAAATGCAACCATTTCCTGCTTCCTAGCTAATCTAAATCTCCTGGCACAGCAGAACAGATGATGGTCGGAAAAAGGAAAAATAGCAATTTAGCAGGCAAGTTTGCCGGGTAAGGAGTGAGTGGGCGGGGAGGGTTCCCACGGGCCATGTGGACGGCGTAGCCTTGTGTTTCTGTGCAGCCTGGATTAATTGCTTTGGGGGAGGGTGCTCTGCGGGTGAGATTTCTCTGCGGCCCACTAAAATTTTCTCGCGGCCCACCAGTGGGCTGCGGCCCACCGGTTGGCGACCGCTGCTTTAAATAATACAACAGTTGAGGATGGGAGTTTGTCACTGTTTGAATGCTGCTGTTCTTGTTTATTTTGTTTTGAACTCTGGAATTCTTTCCAACACCTTAACAACAGCTTTGCTATAGGTCCTAGGACCAAGGGGGAGGCCTCTGAACACGGAACCATCACCAATATTCTGAGCAGCTGTTTTTTCCCATAGGAGAGAGAATCTTTCTCTCTGCAGCCTGGACTGAATTGACTCATTTTTTTTAAACTTAAATTTTCTTCGCCCGACGTCTCTCTCCATGCCAAATTTGGCCCTGTTCATTAATTTTTCAGAGACTTGCCCTAACGATGAATAGAACTCTGAGGCTCTCTAGATAATTTCTTTTCAAGTGTTGGGAAGAATAAAAGGGGTCCAGAACAAAAAATGATTCTCAGAGAGTACAAATGATCCACTGGGCCAAATTCATAATAGGCTAGGTCCTGAGATCTATAAATGATCTTTGAAGGATGGAAAAAGATCTCTGGAAACCATGTTTGTGGGAGAGAGATACATAGGAGGAAAAAATGCTTCTAATTGTGGCTGTTCTCTACTAAAATTTTAGGTTAGACTGTGCAAAGATACGGTTAGGGAACTTGGTAGACATTGGCAAGCATCTCAGTTTCCCAAGAGAAAACTTGTAATTTAATCAACGCAGAATTCACAAACATAGTTAACAGCCTCCCTGGGATCTGTGGTTTCCAGTTCTTGTTGGCTTTTAAGATTCGTAGCGCTGCCTTCCCTAAAAGAAAACTCAATGCTTTAGCCAATTTTCATGCTCCCCCCCTCCCCCCTGCCAACAACATGTCACACAAGTTATGTAGATGGTCACAGCCAGCATGGCTGAACTGTTCTGCAACATTTAGAACCGTATTGACAGAGCCAGCTAGAATCTGGGAAGACTCAGGTTAAAATCCATCTTTGACCATGTAAGTCGGGTATCAAACTCAAGGCCGGATTTGGCCCGTGGGGTGCTTAGATCTGGCCCGCGGGGCTGCCCTGGGAACAGCAAAGGCCCGGCCCGGAGTACCTCTGCCAGCGGAGTTCAGGAGGGCCATGTTTGATTCTCCCTGACTCCGTTTTTGCTGGCAGAGGGCTGCAGGAAGCTATCGTGGCCAAAAACGAGGCCAGGGGAGGGACACATGGTCTTCCCAAGCTCCATTTTTGCTGGCAGAAGGCTAGCAAAACAAACTAAAAAGAAAAGGAGAAGTGCATTTGAGCATGCAAGAAGGGACAGGAAAGGGAAGGAGGAAAGGCAAAGAAAAAGAAGGGGAGATGGGAAGAGAGCAAGGAAGGAAAAAGAAGGAAAGAGGAAGGAATAAGAAAAGAGAAGGAAGGAAGGAAGGAAGGAAGGAAGGAAGGAAGGAAGGAAGGAAGGAAGGAAGGAAGGAAGGAAGATTATAATGAAAGTGAGGGTCTGAGGAAAGTCCTGCCTTAGCATTTGGCCACCACAGGTGCCCCTGACACAAGTCGTGGCCCCCCCTGGCCACGCCCCTCGGCCCTTCTGAGGTCAAAGACAACCCTGATGCAACCCTCAATGAAATCGAGTTTGACACCCCTGATGTAAGTCATCAATTGACTTTGGGTCAGTAGGTCCATCTCTGTTCTCTCTCCCTCCCTCCCCCCATTTCTCAGTTGTTGGGTGGAAAATAAACAGCACTCTACATTGCCTTTGATTTGATTTGATTGCTTATTTTACCTTATGACTATTATTAAGTGTTGTACCTTATGATGCTTGACGAATGTATCTTTTATGTACACTGAGAGCATTTGCACCAAGACAAATTCCTTGTGTGTC
>NW_020769330.1:13413100-13447779 GCF_900518735.1 Pseudonaja textilis | reverse complement strand
TTAGCAATGATTATTCTTTAGCTTAGATGCCCTCTTCCCTACCTAATGATGATTAAGTGACAAGATCCACAGAAATGGACCAAGCTTTGTAATTCTAGAAACCAACAACAGATTTTGGGGGCCTCCAGGACCACTCTTACTAGAAGACTGAACGAACCAATAGCCTTATGGCAGCACATGTTGAGAAGAAGAGGTAGTAGAGGGTCTTTGCTATTCCTCTTCAATCACCTAGTGCAGGGATGACCAACCTAGACAACGTTAAGATATGTGGACTTCAACTCCCAGAATTCCTCAGCCACCCATGCTGGAACCTTAGTGGTTTCCTTCTTTGCATGGAAAAAAAAATGTGTATGCTCCACAATCCATTCTGAAGCTCTTAAATGTATCTGTTCCATCCGGTCCAAGATACATTCTAGAAGACTTCTATATATGAAATTAAAAGTGGGCAGCATCTTGTCCATATTGTTAAGTTTCATTACCCCATCTATAGAAATGGCTGCTGTAAATGACCTCCAGTTGAGATAATTTTAATGGGAAACTAGGTAGATTCATGGTTCAAAGAATGGCTGTTGGCTTTGAAGGGTGTACATCATCTGAAGAAAAAACTGTGGGAAGGTTTAATTCTAATGAAGTAGGGATTGGTGAAAGTGGGCGTGTTCTTTGTTTGTGAAATTCCCAAATACACTTGATTGGCTTCTATGTTACCCATAATGCTGAACGACATGAACCCTTGATCTGATTTGACACGGATCTTTCCCAAGACGCTTGCTTCGATCTACCTCGTGTCTTGATGGGACGAGTCTGAGAAGTTTTTTTAAATTTTGTTTTATTTTTTTATTTCATTTGTTTGTCAAACATGTACAAGGTACCAAGTATAGCAGTGACGGGATTCAATTTTTTTTACTAACTGTTCTGTGGGCGTGGCTTTGTGGGTGTGGCGGGGGAAGGATACTGCAAAATCCCCATTCCCTCCCCACCCCACTAACCTGCTTTCCAGCCCCGTTCTCCTGTGCAGGGCAACCAAAGGAGACCCAGCCGATCAGCTGGGACTCGGGAGGCAGAGAATAGATGGGGGCCGGGCCAGTGATAGGTGGTGGGATTTGCTGGTTCTCTGAACTACTCAAAATTTCCGCTACCGGTTCTCCAGAACTGGTCAGAACCTGCTGAATACCACCTCTGAAGTATAGGTATGAACATAAACATGAACAAAGGAACTAAATACAGATAAATGGGAACAGTAACACAGGCACGGTAGGCACACTGGTGCACTTATGCACGCCTTCTTTAAGGACCTCTTGGAATGGGGTGAGATCCACAGTAGACATTTTGAATATGATTTCAGGGTTCACTTTGCCACATGAAAATGTAAGATGGAAGATCCTCTAAAATACAAGGCCGTATTTAAGACCACACTTGGAATACTGCATCAGCACGATATTAAAAAAAAATGTTTCCAGAGACTCTGGAAAGAGTGCAGAGAAGAGCAACAAGAATGATTCAGGGGCTGGAGGCTAAAACACAGGAGGAACGGCTACATGAATACGGCATGGATAGTCTAGCGCAGGGGTGTCCAACCTTTCACCTTCCCTGGGCCACATTAGAAGATGAAAATTTGGTTTGGGCTGCACATAAAATAAAATAACAGTAACGATATCTGATCATCCAAAAAAACCATAGAAAACATAGTTAACATATTAAATTTATTTGGAAATGAAGTTAGTGAGATGTTTTTATTATTTATTAAAAATTATTTATTTTTTATCACGGTTTTTTTATCACGGTTTATCACGGTTTATTTTCCGGCCAAATTTTGTGGTGGGGGAGAAAGCTTGCCCACCTCGCGCCTACCTCTCCTCCTGCAAATGGCCTGGCTGGATGCGGCGGGGGAAGAAGCGGAGGCGGCGGCAGGGGCAGAAGCAGCAGCGACGGTGGCGGCGGCAACAGCAGGAGGTGGCGCTCTGACAGCGCCCGCCTTTTCCTTTGCTGCTTGGCGTGGCGCTCGCCTCACCCCGCCTCGCACCTGCCTCTCCTCCTCCTCCTCGCTGGCTCTGTCACGAAGTTTGGGGTGGGCACTGGGCCGCATTACGAGGCGACCTGGGCCGCATGCGGCCCGTGGGCCGCGGGTTGGACAAGCCTGGTCTAGCGAAAAGAAGGATTAGGGGTGAAATGATAGCAGCATTCCAATGATTTTAGGGGCTGCCACAAAAAAGAGGGGAGTCAACCTATTCTCCAAACACCAGAAAGCAAGATAAGAAGCAGTGGATGGAAACTAATCAAGCAGAGAAGCAATCTAGAGCTAAGGAGGAATTTCCTAACTGAGAACAATCAACCATTGGAACGACTTGCCTTCAAGTTATGGGTGCTCCATCACTGAAGGCTTTCAAGTAGAGATTGGACATCCATTAATCTGAAGTGGTATAGGGTCTACTGCTCAAGTAAGAGGTTGGATTAGAAAACCTCCCAGGTCCCATCCAAGTCTTTCTTATTCTTACATTCTATAACAGGGGTCTTCAAACTTGACAGCTTTAAGACTTGTGGACTTCAACTCCCAGAATTCCTCCTCCTCCAGTCACGTTAGCTCAGGAATTCTGGGAGCTGAAGTCCACAAGTCTTAAACTTGCCAAGTTTGAAGACCCTTGTTTCATAAGATGTAAGACCTTAACTTGAACCCTGTCGCTGCCCTTAAAAAAGCAGATTTCATAATATACCTTACATTTGCTCTGAAATTCCATATCTTTATAGAGAAATGATATCCCCATTAAATAAAGGGTCTTATAAATTTTCATCACCTTGGGCATATTTTTCAGCCTGATGTGTTTTCTGTGGCAAGCATGAATAAAGGTCAATGAGGAATGATTTACAGTGTTTTCTTGGTCGTGCCCTCTACAAAGAGCTCTTCGATGGATCTGTATTCCCCCAACAACTGGATTTATTACTGCCAGTCTGTGAGGTGACGACTCAGACCTTCTCCATTTGTCCTTGAAGGGGTAGTTGGGAAAGTTGGCAGGTCATTTTGAAAAGGGCACTTAACTCAAGGAAACCTAAACGGGATTTTGTTTTTTATGTTAAAGGATATTGCAATCCTTGGATGACTTCATTGTCTAAAAATAGTCCATTGAGTGGCAGGATTTGATTAACAAAACTAAGGACAAATTAGCTGACAGACTGGTTTGCGGGAGAGGGGCAGGCGTTGCTAAGCCTTATCTTGGATTGGGTTTTCACCTAATGAGAAAATCGCAGGCAGTACACTAAAAAATGGACAAATGGCAGCATAAAACCGAAAAACACAATAAGAAACCCACAAACATCAATAATTAAAGACAGCCCAATTAAAGGCCAACCAAAAAAAGAAAAAAGGAATGATTTAAAAGCAGCAAGGAATACAAACCAAAAACTAAAATGGCCATCCAGCTCACACATAGGTGATTCTGTGTGGTTTACAGCAGTTAAAAATTGTATCACATTAAAAAAAAATCCCCCCTCCCATTGTAGTTAGCAACAAATCAAATCAACCACTTATTGGCTCCATCTCTATTTGCTGTCCCCAGTGTTTTTAAGGCCTTTCAGAAAAGCAACACAGTGGGGGCCAACCATACTTTGGAGATGATTGTCAGCTTTGGAATCTTTATTAAAAGCTGCCACCTAGCTATGAAGGAGGGAAAAAGAGGGGTGTTGTTATTTGAGTAATTTTCAGTAGACATAGTAGATACGTAAGACTGTCAAGGTCATTTTCTGTGGCGCAGCAAGAATTATAGTTGAAAGGTGATTGGTCCGAGTGATGGATGATGTGGGAGAAAAGAGGTAGGCGTTGATTGATATTGTGGGAAGTCTGACTTCCTGGTGGACTAGGTGGGCGTAATAGGGAGTGATGGTTCTTCAAATAAATTGGCCCTAAGACATGTAAGGCTTTAATGGTGATAAAGGAATCCCTGCGGATTTTACTCCGCTAGCCATAACCAACTGTAGGGGGGAGGCACTCATCTCCAGGTCCATTGGACCAGGGTTATCCAAAAATATCATGTGACCAGCATGATGTTGCAGAGTGCCTTTTCTTCCTCGTCGAAGTGGTACCTGATTATATACTCATATTTCCATGCTTTCGAACTGCTAGGTGGGCAGGAGCTAGAGCAAGGAACGGGAGCTCACTCCATTGCACGACGCTCGGGTCTCAAACCCAGGCTGTCGTTGTAATCGCTGAGCCTTTGTGCTGCCCTTAATGGTAATAACCAGCAACTTTTATTGAACTGGTGCACAATTCAAAACATTTAAGTGGTCTATATAGGTTTATTGCAGATAGCAATAGCACTTATATACCACTTCACAGTGCTTTACAGCCCTTAGCAGTTTACAGAGTCAGCACATTGCCGTCAACAATCTGGGTCCTCATTTTACCAACCTTGGAAAGATGGAAGGCTGAGGCAACCTTGAGCCAGTTAGGATCGAACGTCTGACTGTGGGTGGAGTCAGCATTCTAACCATTGAGCCCCCATGGCTCAGATGAACCTCGGCGATTGGGCAAAGGGCAGGGATTGGAGTAGGGAAGTGAGATATTCTACAGGTTAAATGTGTGCAGAGATTTCAAAAACAAGCAACTTATTTCATCAATGTTATAACTACTTCTGTCCTAGAGGTTCAATTTAAGAGATTGTATGTGAGCTTTCTAGCACTCAGGTAGGGGGAAAAATGTGTTTTCTCAGATACGGTCAGATGAATACAGCACCTCCAATTTGCCGATGAATCTTTTGTCGACTTAGAAGGGACAATTCATTCCTTCCCCCCCGCCCCAAATTTTCAGGATACTTCAAAATTCCTGTAGACAGGGCTAGCCTCTCATCAGGATTCCCTCCAAGGAAAGTGTGTGCAGAATGAAAGCCCCTTTGTGGAAGCATCTGAGAATCATTTCCTAACTCTGAACAATGTTGAAATCAGTCTTGTAATTAGCACTCTTTTTTCCCCCTCCAACAGTACTTCAAAAACTACATTTTCTGCAAAAATGATGCTTCAGTGAAGGAGCATTATACTGTTGCAAAATCATAAGGCTAATTTGAGGAACTCTATTCCAATCCCCACTCTTTTGCCATGTGTGATTTTTCTAATTAAACACTTCCAAACTACACTTAGAATGCATCCTTTAAAAAAAAAAACCACCAAAATGAAGATAAGATATAAAATGAAGATATTAGCAAAAAAAAAGTAGTTAAGGTTTTCATAATATTATGGTACAATAGGGCTAGCTTAATTTGGAAAAAAATGTGGAGGATACATTTTATTTTCATTGGGGTTTTTTTGTCTTCCTTATTAAAATTCTAAATTGAATTATATTTGTAATTCAAAACAAATATTGGCAGTGCAATCTGATATACAATGAAGAAAATCTCACTGAGGTCACTATTTAGATTGGATTACCCACAGACACCAGTATTGGAAAAACCATCAGAAGTGAAACCATGAAAGAAGAAAAGTACTTTATTGTTGTGTCATTGTTGTTGTTTTGTTTTGTTGTTTTTAAACTTTGGGTTTACCACCAAGAGTTGCAGACAAGCAGGCAAGGAGATAGACAGACATCTAACAGATAGATATATAGCAATAGCACTTAGGTTTATGTACCACTTCACAATGCTTTACAGCCCTAAGCATAGGTGGGTAGGTAGGTAGGTGGATGGATGGATGCAGGGGTGGGCTTCAAATTTTTTAGCAAGGGGTTTTCTGCCCTAATGGCTGGCTGGGTAGGCATAGCTAGGTGGTCATATGATCAGGTGGGTGTAGCTAGGTGTGGCCTACTCGAGGCCGCTTCTTTGCCCTAATTACCTAAAAAAAAGATATATACCAAAAAGTTGTTTATTATTTTGTGCATTTAATAAATAAAAGACTGGGTGAAACCAGACTTAATAGCACTGACTGTAAGAGGGATCTTGGAGTCTTAGTGGAGTTTCTGGTGAGTTACGTGATTCGTATTATTTGGGAATTAATCCCCTCGGAGGCAGGGCAGGGAGTTTCTAGTGGCTATATTATTTGATTTTCTCAGTGGCTCTCCCTCCCAAGCACTGAGTGGATTGTTTATCTAGCTTGCAACATTTTTACAAGGTGTAAAATGCTCTTGGCTGAATGCCCAGAAGTTCAATTAAGCCTATTAAGAGCTTTCCCTTGCTGCTTCTCTTTCTGAGGTTATTGGGGGCTCTCTGAGTCCCACGGAGTCTTAGTTAGGGGCTCTCTTGAGCCTCTGCGAGCCCCCAGCAGCCCCCAGCAGCAACTCCTGGATGGATGGGTGGATGGATGGCTAGAGATAGATAGATAGATAGATAGATAGATAGATAGATAGATAGATACATACATACATACATACATACATATAACTATCTTTTTTCCTGAAAAGGATGAATGGGCAGGTGTCCTACACAGGCAACCTTTTGTGAATCCTCTTTCGTGGGTTCTGCAAATTTCGTTACAGAAAACTGAACTATGGCTATATATTTTGACCTTAGAGGAGAACCAAAGCCAAGGCAACGAACCCAGCCTTTCCTTAATTTGGTCCACCTCAACTGAAAGAGAACACCTCTTGCTATCATGGTGGACAAGATCTCCGCAATTAGAGAAGGCCCATTGATGCCCCCTTGTTCTTCTAAAGTGGGCAGCCCTGTAACTTTTCCATCTGTCTAGGCTTGGATGTAGAATTGGGCTGATGAAAGCGGACCCTTGTGCTGTTCTCACATGCTAATCTAATTGTTCTACCTGTTCACAAGTCTCATCACTTCGGAGTATTCTATTTAATAGCCTTAATGTATTCCACTCCATTCTCGGTTGTTTTTAAACCCGTAAACATTATGGCAGCTATCATTGCTGTCATCTTATTAAACAAGACCTACATTTTCAAATGACCTGCTTGTTCTTCTTTCAGAGAAGATAGATCTGCTGACCTCTTCACTTGATGGGCTTACATTATAGAATAGAATAGAAGAGTAGAATAGAATTCTTTATTGGCCAAGTGTGATTGGACACACAAGGAATTTGTCTTGGTGCAAATGCTCTCAGTGTACATAAAAGAAAAGATACATTCGTCAAGAGTCATAAGGTACAACATTTAATTATAGTCATAGGGTACAATAAGCAATCAAATCATACTAGGAAACAGTCAGTATAATGTATCGTAAGGATACAAGCCACAAAATTACAGCCATAGAGTCACAAGTGTGGGGGATGAGTGATAAGGAGTGATGAGAAGGTTAATAGTAATAGTAGTGCAGACTTTGTAATAGTTGAACAGTGTGGAGGGAATTATTTGTTTAGCAGAGTGATGGCGTTTGGGGAAAAACTGTCCTTGTGTCTAGTTATTTTGCTGTGCAGTGCTCTATAGCGTTGTTTTGAGGGAAGGAGTTGAAACAGTTTATGTCCGGGATGTGAGAGGTCTGTAAATATTTTCACAGCCCTCTTTTTGACTCATGCAGTATACAGGTCCTCAATTGAAGGCAGGTGGGTAGTAATTGTTTTTTCTGCAGTCCTAATTATCCTCTGAAGTCTGTGTCTGTCCTGTTGGGTTGCAGAACCAAACCCGACGTTAAAGAGGTGCTGATGATAGACTCAATAATTCCTCTGTAGAACTGGATCAGCAGCTCCTTGGGCAGTTTGAGCTTATGTTCCTGATACCAGGGGACAGAGGCAGTGCCCCCCCCCCCAAAAAAAACAGCTGCTGAAGAACAATAGGAAAGAGCCATAAACTTTCCCCCTAGCCTGTTGGAGACACTAAATTGGCCAAAAGGAAGCCAGACGGAAGGCCTCTTCATATAAAATGCAAGAGGGTGTCCCTCATGTTTTTAATAGGCAGAATCTGCCCCCAGAAAATATATTCCTCATTTATATAAAGCCTTTTGCATTCTGGTGTTTTGGATGGCAGTGCTTCCTGAACAGCTTGGAGAGCTACAAAACACAGCACAGTTCCTGAATTTGGGCGGCTGTTCTAAAAAAAGGCATGGCACAAAAAGAAAAAAAAAGAAACTAAAAGTATTGTGCAGGCATTAAAGATGTTTCCCTTCTCCTTTCACTAGCAGGCTGTAACAGAATAGCAGAGTTGGAAGGGACCTTGGAGGTCTTCTAGTCCAACCCCCTGCTCAGGCAGGAAGCCCTATACCCTTTCAGACACAATGTCTGTCCAATCTCTTCTTAAAATCCTTCCAGTGTTGGAGCATCCACAACTTCTGGAGGCAAGCTTTCCCCACTGATTAATTGTTCTAGCTGTCAGGAAATTCCTCCTTAATTCTAGGTAACGTGCTAAGCAGGAGGTGGCCTGGCAAATATTTGGAAGGGGGACTGGGAAATTTCAACCATGAGAAATTGGAAGGAAAAAAAAAAAATCCCAGAAGAAGCCTTAGGAGTAATCCCTCCTGTTTTCTGGAAAATTCCTTGAATGTGCCCATATACTAAAGAAGATTACTATTCATATGCCAAATGTCAGATCAGATCAATGTCCAGCAGGCTGCTCTTGAGAAGCTAAACAAGATCAGCTCTGGATTAAACTTGGTTGGGAGACACCAGAAAATTCCCAATAACTTAAACTGGCAAGTAAACAAATACCAGTAGTCATTGACTTACAAGTGGTTGCTTAGCAACTATTTGAAATTATGACAGACCCCCCCCCCAAAAAAAACCCTCTTATAACCTGATTTTGAAGTTCTGACAGCTGCACAGTCCCCAACCCTCATAGTCACATGATCCTATTTTGAATGCTTAGGGTCGCCTTATGGGCCATCAACAGCGTCCCGCGACCATTGACTGTGATTTTTGACATCTTTTGCTGATTTCCCGGGTTCCTGTCAAAAAACACGCACTGCATGTTGTTGCATTAACTTAACAACTGCTGCAAAATCTGATTGTAAAATTGGGGTCATGTGATGACTTGCTTAATGGCCGCAATGATTTAGGCTGTAATTCTGGGCTCTGTATAGGGTCATAAATCCAGGACTCTTTGCAGGACAGAAGAGAGATTTATTAAAAAAACAAAACAAAAAAAAAACAAAAAAAAACAAAACCACACTGCTGCATTGTTCTCAGAAAGACAACAGAGATATTCAGTGTAATCCCCAAATGTCAAGCCCTACTCCAGGGAGTTTTCATTCACTACAGGTAGTCCTCAATTTATAACCATTTGTTTAGTGACCGTTCAAAATTACAATGGGGCTAAAAAGTGGCTTGTTTTTCACAGGACTGTTGCAGCATCCCCATGGTCACGGGATCAAAATTTGCAGGCTTGGCAACTGGCATGTACTTATGCCTGTTGCAGTGTCCCAGGGCCATGCGATTCCCCTTTTGTGACCTTCTGACAAGCAAAGTCAAAGAGGAAACCAGATTCACTTAACAACCGTGTTACTGACGTAACAACTGCAGTGATTCACTTAACAACTGTGTCAAGAAAAGGTCATAGAATGGGACCAAATGTACTTAACAACTGTCTTGCTTAGCCGTGGAAATGTTGGACTCAGTTGTAATGATAAGCTGAGATCTGTCTATGTACTGTACATTAGCAAGAGAAGCTTCATTAAAACTTTTCCTTCATCCTCCGATGTGCCCACAGTCACTTCTGTCCTATTCAGAGGACTCCTGCGGCTATAAATCATGCCTTAATTGTGATTTCTCCAGGTTTCAAGTTGTACCATTCTATTTGGAATTGCACTCTTCATTCCCAAGAGGACTGCTGCATATAAACCCTAAGAGGATGCGATTCTTAATCCTATCATGATCATAGAAATGCCCTACTTGATTCAGGAGCTTTTGTTCTCTAGTCTAAAAAGAAGAAGAAGAATAACACTACGTAGTGTTACGGGCTTTCCTTGATACTGGTACATGACTTCCCCTGAAGGCAGAGCACAGCCTTGATCCTTTTGCTAACAGAACCCTCCACGGTGAGATTGCAGGTTTATAGGCTATTCTACCAGAATGGATTGCAGCATATGAATTTTCGTCCATATGAATTTTCGTCCATTTTTCGAGCCAAACTGGAATTTTAATGTAGATTTTTTTGGTTTCACCTACTATGCCGAACATAGAACATTTCTTATGTAATGTTTTTGAAAGTATCTTTGAGTTTTGCTTTTGTTACACCATAAAAAAGCATGCCACCCTAATTGGAGATCATGGCCTTCTAGAAGCAGTAATCTCTTATGTCTAAGCGTTATCTAAGGAAGTGGTTCATACTTACGAGGTCATGTGATCCCCGTCAGCATTACAGCAAACCTCCATTCCAACCAATAACTCCAAGGCAGACATCTCTCAAAGCTTCCTTTATTTGGATAGTAACTGGCACATCTGTGGAATCCCAAATCTGAAAATTCCGGGCTTCCTTGCAAAAATCAAAACTACAAATCCATCCCCCCTTAGCCATCACCACATCACGTGGTCCAATCTCCATCCATCCTAAAGTAAGATTCCCATTTCATTATGCACCACATTCCGTGATCTTGAACCAGCAAAATAATTTTATTTTGTCTAACTAAGTATACTCAGGGGTCGGATGCTACCGGTTCTTCCCGGTTCTATAGAACCGGTAGCTCTGAAGGGCAGCAGACACTAAACTGGTTCTGTGTTGCCTGCTGTTTGGCCCGCCTGGGCTCTTACCTGTCTGTTATTTCCTGCTTTTTCAAACTCAGCTCTTTGCGTGGCGCAAAACGTGGTCACCCAACCGGTAGTAACACCAGTTGAATCCCACCCCTGGGGATACTCAAATGAATTCCTCCATCCCACTTTCCCAGGCTCAATTGTGGCAGCATGGGAGCATCGGATCTCAATATGGCTTCCAAAGCTGACAATCCCCTTTTGCGACCTTTTGAACCGGGAATTCAACAACCTTGCTACTAACTGAACAACTGCAGTGATTCACTTTTCCAACTGTGAAATGGGGCACAAAACTAACTTAACAAGTGTCTTAATTAACAGAAATGTTGGTTTCTATTGTGGTTGTAAGTCAAGGATGACTTGTGGTTTCAAAATCCCCAAGAGCCTGATGATATTTCTCTTCCCTCCCTTCTTCTTTATATCGAAGTGGAGTCACCGTTAAAATGTCTTTTTGCTGCCTCTGCATTCTTGCTCCAAGGTCACGTCTGCGCTTCTCTCTATCACGCTGCTATGCTATACTGTGTGGTTTGTTCTTATTTTGGTAAGATGATATACAAAGCCAGCTAATGCTATTCCCCCTTCGGCACTGAACACAGAATATTGATAGAAGCGATATGGCTGGCTGGAAGATGGATGTGAGTTTTATTGTGGCCTCTCAAACCCAGTTCATTATTTTCAACGGGTTTTATTTTGTTTGCGACCCTGTGTTCCTCCTGGGTTGATGGGCAGCGGTACGCATTTGTTTAATAAATAAATCAATAAAGCTGTAGGGTTTTGTTTTGTTTGTGAATTTCACAGCCGCCTAGGAAGGCAATAGCCTTCTGGAACGGGAGATGGGGGGGAAAGCTGTCCCCGAATTTAAACATAAATATCCCCACCCTTGTTCTGCCATGGAGAATTGTTCTTATCTTAGTAGCAGCCGTGAAGCCAGAAAAAAACACAAATCCATCAAGAGAGCAATAGAAACGAGGTAGCCAGTCTCAGGCCTCTGAGCTTACACAAAGAAATGAAACCAATAAATTGGCCGATCCGGTGAAACAGCTGCCAAAGATCAATACCCACAGTAGCTGTAAATTGTTGAGAACAGATTCTTAATCAATCAGGGAGGGGGGGGCTCAGGAGTCTCAGATAATACCCTCTTGCACTGCAATTGGACTTGCTCTTCTTCCTTTCGAAGGCCTGGGAAAATAAACGCAGCTGCTTTTTTTAAGCGTTTCCGATGGCAATACGTCTCCATCCTCATCCACGTTAAGGCCAATCATGCCATAAAACATGGCTTTTAACCAGCTTAATAGTTGGCTTCACAGAATGTTATGTCACCCTTGAGAATGACCTGGCCTATTGTCTGGATCCACCTTTCTTTCATTCAATCTCCCAAACAGAGCTGTCATTTCATTTTAATACCTGTTTCTGTGATGACCTGGGGCATGGCACAAAGGCAACACAGTCAGATAATCAGTAGGAGTCTGTTTATTAGCTCCAACTTTGCCCCCAATGTCCAGGTTACCTTCTGGCTGGAGAAAAATTTCTCCCAGGAACAGCCTTTGGGCTTCAGAGAATCAAGTCCAAAATGTGGTCAACAAAAACTGGAACTGTAAGTCCAATCGAAGCAAAATGAGGTAATTAGTCCAGCAGGGCAAGAGAAGGAATTCCAGACGTGAAGGCACGATAGCAATTCAACATGGTTGGGAGGATGCCAGGAATGCAGGTAACCAAAGTCAACACAAGATAAACTCACATTTGCTCCCAGAAGCTGCTGCAGTCAGCATGCATTTCTTTTAAACTCTCTTCTCAGTTGCAGCTAATGAAGGGAATCAGGGCCCTTTCCTTCCCCATAAGCCACACAACCAGCATTGCTCTCTTCTCCATTCCTCCCTGCATGCCCTGGATGAAGAGGGGGTGGGCCTGGGTCTTCCTCTGAACTCCCTCTCCCTTGTTCTACCTCTCCCCTGCTCTGCCCAGCTGGCCTTTGCCCTTCCCCAGTTTCCTCCACGGCCAACGGAGCCACACTCCCACTCCCTATCAGCTGTTCATCTTCTTCCTCGGATCCAGACTCTAACAGGGGCACGACACACTCACTTTGAAAGGAGACAAAACTACAGGTACTCCTCGACTTACAACAGCTCGTTTAGTGATGGTTCAAAGTTACAACGGCACTGAAAAAAGGTGAGTTATAACCATTTTTTCACGCTTAGGACTGTTGCGGCATCCTTGCAGTCATGTGATCAAAATTCAGATGCTTGGCCACTGATTCACGTTTATGACAGTTGCAGTCTCCCGGGGATCATGTGATCCCCTTCTTTGACCTTCTGACAAGCAAAGCCAACGGGGGAAGCATCTCTACCAGCTTGTATTCCTTTGTGATCTTTAAATGTATGGATTGAGCCAGGTACCAATCTGGTCCTTCTTTGGATAGCTTTGCTAGTCATTTCTCTCTATCCTGCACAATTCTCAGGTTAAGTATTAAAAAAAGAGGGGGGGGAATGGGGTGAGGAGGGGAATTTAGTAGTGGCAAAGTCTTAATCCCCTTGAAAGAAATCCACCTTGCACCCTTCCATCTCCCCCAACCAAACCTAAGTTCATTCTTTTGGCGTGGGATGACCATCTGTTATTTTGAAGCAGGAAAAACCAAAAAAGATGAAAGTCAATTAAGACTTGGCTGAGAGCATGGGGAAAGCCTACATCATGCTCCATCTGGCAGCCATGAGAAGTTGGCAGGAGACCATCTATTGATCTTGAGGAGAGCAACAGTTCTTGATCGCTTCTCTTTTCTCGTCTCTGGTTCATCCTGTGAGCTATCCGATAGCCCACTTCGACACAAGCAGAGAAGCTGCGGGCCAAGGAACTGCGTGATTTCCTGACTGTCCAAGAAATGTATCCAGCTTGCATAATGCATATATCTAGCTTACACAGAATTAAATATTTTAGGGGAAAGAACTACAGGATCATAGAAGGTCTTGATTTCAGTCCCGAGCCCTCGTTAGAGACATCAAATAGAAAAGGCCCGAGATACTTAGGATTCATTGCAACACTGCAGAGGTGAGCCAATGATCCAGCTCAGCGACCAAGTTCACACACTTGGCTGAACCATAATGTGTATTATGGCTTAACACAAATCCAGGTTTATCATATAATTGGAGGATATCTATGAGGTCAACAAGTCCAAACCCCTGCACACTGCGAGATTCACAACACGATCCCTAGTAGATTACTATCCAACTTCTGCTTAAAGTCCTCCAGTGAAGATGAAATAGCCCCTCTAGGCACTAAGCCTCTTCAACTCCCTTGACCACTCTTCAAAACGTTCTTCCTAATCTATACCTATATCCCTTACCCCATTAGCTTCAGTCTTGCCCTCTGGAACAAGTCCAATCCCATTGCAACACGACATGACAGCTCTTCAGGTACTTGGAAGACAGTTATTAGGTCTCCTCCCTAGTTTCTTTTTCTGCAAGCTTAATCTAGGTTTTTGAATCACTATCCATACTAAACATACCTAGGTTTTTGATGTTTCACCTTCTCTGAACTTTCGACACCCATTGAGCCAAGGACAGTAACAATAGCACTTAGGACTTATATACCACTTCACAGGGCTTTACAGCACGCTCTGAATGGTTTACAGAGTCAGCCTATTGCCCCCAACAATCTGGGTCCTCATTTTACCGACCTCCGAAGGATGGATGGCTGAGTCACTCATGATCCGGTCAGGATTGAACTGCTGCTGTGGGCAGAGTTAGCTGCAGCACTGCATTCTAACCACGTCAAATAGGATGAGACTTTATATCCATGCAATAATCTAGAATATGGTCATTGTGCAGAGACAGCTAACAGGTTCTGAGGAGTCATTCAGGATTTGTACCTGGTCACATTTCCTGACTGCTTCCTTGCTGTGATATTTTCGAAGAGCAAACTCTGTAACCCTTGTAGAGTTTCTTGGATAGTTCCCTTCTTCTGTTCAGATAAATCCACGTTGGTTTAGGTTACCATATCTACAAATCAGGATGAGCATTAGATGACAGCAAAGATACTCAAAATATTTATTTCTGCAGCCCATCTGAATAGCCCTAATCAAACTATGCTGTAATTTTCCTGCCACAGCCCTGACACATAGTGATTTGCAAAATATGGCTTAATAGATGGACGTGCAATTTATTCTGGACTTTGTTCTACCTAGGCTTTGGAGTAGTCTGCTAGAAGTGCATTCAAAATAGTAATTGGGTCAGGAAAACAGATGAAAGATGGATGATATTATTAGTATTGAACTATATATTTAATGCATTTCTTCTTTCACAGATAGGTGAGTTAGATGGCAGTACCCGGTAATCCTGCCAGGCCTCAAAAAGCTATCAGAGTTGGACCTACTTAGTCTTTGAAGGAAGATCATCATAATTGTAGGCTGGACTGGAAATTTTTTTAAAAAATCCAGGAAACAGTACCTCTTTCTGATCCACCTTTATCTCACGATAAATTACAATTTGGTAGTAATGTTTGAAGATCTCGGGAAGCTGCACACAAGGACCTGAGAACCATAAGAGGCCTGGATGGGATGTTGTCCATCGCTGGAATAATGTGCTGATGCATCTCCAGCCAATGCTGGTTTATCCAGTAAGCCATAGTTCATCAAACTGTATTTTAATGCAGCGTGCAAGCCAGTTTCTCTCATTCATTGAGCTCCAAATGGGTTTCCTCTGTGGCCTCTTGGATGACTGGGCAAGAAAGAATATTGTGTACTTGGTGTTGAGACTTAATGGGTGACTAAGCACATTCTTGTCTTTGTGTTTCCTCTCAAGCATGCTTCCCAAGTCCATCTATCAGATAACAGATAATCAGAGTTGGAAGGGACCTTGTAGGTCATCTAGTCCAACCCCCCGCCCAAGCGGGAGACCCTACACCACTTCTGACAAATGGCAGTCCAATCTCTTCTTGAAAGTCTCAAGCGATGGTGCTCCCTCAACCAAGGAAGCTAGGAAGATCACCAGGTGCTCCAGCTGTGCTCCAGCTGTGCCCCCCAAAGGAATAATTGCTTCCTGTTTTGACACTATGCATCTGAAATGGGAAGATTGCCGGTTATAAAACATCTGATCAAAGAAAAGCAACGGAGCTGAAGAGAGGAGAAAGGATGATGCTTAAACATGAATACCCACCTATGATTCATTTTATTTAACAGCAACTGTGGCTGGAATGGGTTAAGCATTTTTCTTCTTCCAGGTTCCTGGTATGTTTTTTTTTTTTTTTTACAGACAGGAGAGAATCCATCCATTTGGAGTTTACTAGATGTCTTTTCTATTTGGCTTAATGTCCTCAGTTTGTTTTTGCAAATGTTTGCTGGAGATTAGGTTGCCCACTAGGGGGCCAACAGCTAGTTAACCTTGGCCCCCTTCTGGAATTGGAATAGAAAATAACTGGATGGGACCTTGGAGGTCTTCTAGTCCAGCCCCCTGCTCAAGCAGGAGAACCTATACTACTTCAGATAACTGACTGTCTACTCTCTTCTTAAAAACCTCCAGCGATGGAGCGGCCATGATTTCTGAAGGCAATGGATGGGGATGGATGGATGGATGGATAGATACACATATATGTGTATACACACACACAGATAGATACATATATACTTATCTACAGATATAGATGTGTGTGTGTTTATGTATACGTGTGTGTGTGTATGTATATATGTATATTTGTTTTCTTAAGTTTTCATGATTAATTGGCCTCACTGTTAGGAAGTTTCTCCTTAAACAAAGCAGGTTGTTGTTTGAATGAGAGACCAAGAGGAAATCACAGGCAGATAAGATATACGTGGAATTTTTTTTAAAAAAACTCCTAAAGTGAATGGCAAACCATCACCATACTATCCCAAAAGTGCTTTTTCAAGAGGTAACTGGACTCTGGGTTTTTTTCCCCCTTTTGAAGACATTTTGCTTCTCATCCAGGAAGCTTCTTCAGCTCTTCTTCAGAGCTGAAGAAGCTCCTTGGATGAGAAGCAAAACATCTTCAAAGAAAAAAACACCAGAAAGTCCAATTGAAAAAGCACTTTGGGGACAACCATGACCTGGATGACTTGAGAATCGCCATAGACATCACCTTACTACTTTGCCAAAGAAAACCAGACAACATATTTATACAGGCTTCAGCAGATCAACTCAAAGGCATTTTCAACCTCCCTTTCTCACAAGAGAAGGCACTGTATTGCCGATTTGGAAAGCTACGGTGAGATGAGCATAGCTTGCACTCGAACAAGAGAACGCCAGAAAATCTCAGAGCTGCACATTAAGATTGGGAGGTGAAAAAACGAACTACAGGTAGTCCTCGACTTACGAACGCAAACTGACCCGAACGTTTTTCATGGCTAAACAAGGCAGTTAAATGAGTTTGGTCCCATTTTGTGACATTTTTTTTTTGCAGCAGGTGTTAAAGCAAATGGCTGCAGCTCTTACATGAATCATTCAGTCCATTAAGCGAAGCCATCTTTGATCCCAGAAAGGACAAAAAAGTACAACTAGATCCAGTAGATCAGTGATGGCAAACCTTTTTGGCATCGAGTGCTGAAAGCATGTGTACATGTGTGCGCATACCCAAAATGCAACACACACACGCGCGTCCGGTGCATGCGCACCCATCCCACAGGCATGAGCGCCCTGCATGCATGTGCCTCCCATGCATGCATCCTCCGTGCAGGCACCCTTGGTGGGGTGCATGCGCCTCCCCCACGCATGCATGGCAGAGGCCCGAAGACCAGATAGCTGTCAGGAGGCGTGTGCGAATGCACGGTGGAGCTGAGCTGGGTTGACAAGGCGCACATGACCACAGAGAGGGCTCTGCGTGTAGTCCTTGACTTAACAACAGTTCATTAAGTGAGGTTCCAAGTTTCAACGGAGCGACTTACGACTGTTTTTCACTCTACTATGGCAGCATGTTCACGCGATCAAAATTCAGAGGGTTGGCAAAGTGGTTCCTAGTTATGACGGTTGAGGTGTCCTGCGGGAGTCACGTGATCAGCATTTGCCACCTTCTGACAAGCTAAAATCAATGGGGGAAATCTGGCTTCCCTTAACCATTGTGCAAACTGTGACAAAGGCGGTGATGACCTCAACGACTGTGGCAAGAAAAAGCCGCACAATGGATCACACGTTTTCCCTTAGCAACATCAATTTTGGGGGCTCGAGGGTGGCCCTAACTCGAACGGCTACCTCGTCCCCGCGTTTCCAAGGGCCTCTGTTTGCACCCCTGGAAAACGTGCCACTTGGGCAGCATTTTATCCAGATTACACACTCACGTCCCAGCACTTAACGCCACCCCAGCAGCCGTGAGAAGAGTCCGCGGGACCAACGCCCACCCCATCGTTTCTGGGTGGGAAAGCCCCGAGCGCCGAAAAAAACAACACCATCACCACCTCGCTCCCGTTTTCCCCCCTCCCTCCATCGGCAAACGGGGTTTCTATCCCCCGTCTCCTCCCGACAGCCTCCGTTCACACGACCTGCTCTCCCCTCACACCACACACAACCACACACACGGTTTCTCCGGTGCTTCCGCCCGCTGGCGGAGCCAGGCCGGCCGGCTGGCCGGGAGGACGATCCTTTCTCTGTCCCCCACCCACCCCCCCTCCCCACCCCAGGCTTCCCCACAGCCTGCTGGTCGGCAAAAAGCTGACACGAGGAATCCCCGGGGCCGCCAAAGCGCCGTGGGAGTGGGAAGGGGGGGGGCTTCCCCGGCCAGCCTGAGGGACGCTTCCCTTGTCAAACAAGAAGGGGGACGGGGTGGCGGTGCGCGCGCGCGCCCGCCCGCGTGTCTGTGTGGTGGTGGGGAAACCCTTCGCACCCCCTCAGCGCCCACACTCGCCCTCCCCCGCCCCGACCCCGAGGGAAGCCGAGGGAAGCGGCGAAGGAGGGAAAGGAGAGGAGGGGGGGCGTCCGCGCGGCAAAAGAACCCCCCCCTCCCTGCGGGTCCGAGAACGGGCCCGCCCGTGAGGCGGAGCTGAGGGGGGACGTCGTCCTCGTCGGAGGCGGCGGTGAAGCGGTGGGGAGGAGGGCGGCCCTCGGGGGAAGGACGCCGGCTGGTCCAGAAGCCCGCGATGCTCCCGCCTTCCTCGCCTCCTCCTCCTCCTCTTCCTTCCTCCTCCTCTTTCTCCCTCAGGGCCAGGCCGCTCGTCCAGGTGTGGCCGCTGATAGTGGTGGTGATGCTGCCGGCGCCGTCCCCCTCCCGCCGGAGCTGATGCTCCCCTCAGGCGAGGCGGGAGCCCTGAGGCAGGGGGAGCGCGGCTTCCCTCTCCCCCGCGGCCCCGCCCTGCCGCCGGGGACCCCCCGCCGCCCCGGCGGAGGAGGGAGGAGGAAGGCTCGGACCATGGCCTGGGGCTCCCCCCCGCGGCCGCTCCTCCTCCTCCTCCTCCTCTCCACCTCGCTCTCGCTCACCCCGAAGGAACCGGGCAGAAGCGGGCCGAGCCGACGAGGGGCAAGATGGGCGTGAAGTCCCGCAAGGCAACTCCGGCCGCGGCGGAAACCCCGGCGGTTCCCGGCGGGGTGTTGGATAGCAAAGCGACCGGTGGGGAGCTGGCTTCGGCCGGCGACTTGGAGCAAGGCACGTTGGCTCTGGGCGCCTCCGGGGCGGACCGGGACGGGGCTCTACTGCTGGAAGGGACGGGCAGGGAAGGCGGCGGGAGGCGCTCGGCGCCCGCCATCGGCTTGCTGGCCAAGACCCCGCTGAGCCGGCCGGTCAAGAGGAACAACGTCAAGTACCGGCGGATCCAAACCTTGATCTACGACGCGCTGGAGCGGCCGCGGGGCTGGGCGCTGCTCTATCACGCCTTCGTGTGAGTTGCCGGGGTAGCCCGCGGGGTGTCGGCATCCGCCCTGCCGAGGTCCGGAGCTGAACCCGAGAAGTGGGGACGGAGAGCGGAGGGCGGCCTGGGCAGCCTTGGCTCTGGTGCACGGGGCCGTTCGCACGTTCGGGTTTGGGTGGGGGTGAAAGAAACCCGAGTTAGCCACCGAGCTGAGAGCTGCATCCTGGTTCTTGTATGGTTATTATAACCATCCTTCAAGAAGAGCCCCTATCACATACTCTGATGCACATCTGCATTCAGACATGCTTCTGATTGACAAGTGCATTCTCTCTCTCTCTCTCTCTCCCTTTCCTGTCTCCTCTGAGTAAGGCTGTGTTGTCACCCCTTTAGATTAAAACGTGGTAGCTAGGGAGTCCACTTGTCTTTTGGTGACTACAATCATCCCTCACATACCCTGATGCACATCTGCATTGATTGACAAGTGCATTCTCTCTCTCTCTGTCTGTCTCTCTCTCCCTCTCTCCCTCCGTCCCTTTCCTGTCTCCTCTGAGTAAGGCTGTGTTGTCACCCCTTTAGGTTAAAACGTGGTAGCTAGGGAGTCCACTTGTCTTTTGGTGACTACAATCATCCCTCACATACCCTGATGCACATCTGCATTGATTGACAAGTGTATTCTCTCTCCCTTCCGCCCTCTTCTTTCTCTCTTTCTTTCTCTCCCCCCCCTCCCCCCTCTATCTTTCTGAGTTTACACCGCTCTGGGTTAAAACGTGGTAGCTATGGACTCCATTTGTCTTCTGAGGACTGCAATCGTTCTTCAAGAAAAGCCCCATCACATCTGTATCCAGACATGCTTCTGATTGACAAGTGCATTCTCCCCCCCACCCCACGCCCAACCTGTCTCCTCTGAGTAAGGCTGTGTTTACACCCCTCTAGATTAAAACGTGGTTGACTATGTCATGGACTCTATGTGTCTTCTAAAGGCTATAATTATTCTTCAGGAAAAGCCCTATCACATATCCTGCTGCACATCTGCATTCAGACATATCGCTGACTTACAAGTGCATTCTCTCTCTGTCTCTCTCTCTCCTTTCTCTCTTTCCCCCTTCTGTCTTTCTGATTAAGGCTGTGTATATATCACTCTAGGTTAAAAAGTGGTAGCTATGGGACTCCATTTGTCTTCTGAAGACTACAATCCTTCAAGAAAGGCCCCATCACAAACCCTGATGCATATCTGCATTCAGACATGCTTTGGGCTGACAAGTGCATTCTCTCTCTCTCTCACTCCCTCTCTTTCCCTCCCTCTCCCCTCTCTCCTTTCTCCTTTTCTTTTTCCTCCCACCTGTCTCCTCTGAGTAAGGCTATGTTTACACCCCTCTAGGCTATAACAGGGTCGAACATGCTATGGACTCTGTATGTCTTGTGAAAGCTACTAGTTTCCTTAATTAATGGTTCGATATTTAGGCATTCGGTTAGTTCAGGAAATCATGATGTCAATTTTGAGCGTTTAGGGTGTTTTCGGAACAGAATCTGGGTAGGGAGAAGATTGCATGCTCTCAAGTGCATATGGCAGAACGACACTGATCACTGGATTCTGGCAAAGATTCCTGGAATCTAAACTTGGAATAAGCATTCCCACATATTTGGAACCCCTCCAAAACCCCTACCTGTATTAGAAAGTGTATGTATACAGATTGCAAATCATTATGTTGTATCCCAGTGGATTAAATGCAAGTTCAAGATGTCTAAGAAATGGCTTCTCCCCCTCCCCCCCACTCCCCACCTAAATAATAGATTGCTTCCTTTGGCCATGGGAGCACAAGGTTTTTATTTGCTTCTCAAAAGCGGAATGCTGGAGAAATGTGCAGATGTGAGATTCAAAAGTTATGGTAATGCCCTGTTATTGTGATCGCATGGCAATGTGCATGTTTTCATGAAAGTCTGAAGTGCTTCAGGTAATGGGAGGGATTTGCCATAGAAACTGAGCCAGTGTTGCTTTATCACTCTGTTTCAGCCCCTGGGCAACTTGTCAACAACAACAACAACAAAAAGAAATACACTGGGAATTTCCTAAGGAGCCAGCCCATACTGCTATGAATGAATAATAATAATAATAATTACAATGGCTTTCCATCATTTAAATCCAAAACAGTCTGTTCTTTTTTTTCCTTAGTACCTAACTGTGAAGGTACAAATTGGTGCGAATGTTAATTTGTCAGATTCCAGAGACAAATTTTATCTTGTTCCAAAAGATAACTGAAGAAGGTACCCATTATGTTTCTATTAAAAGAATTGCCATCCATTAAAATCTACATATAAATCTACAGGCAAAACATGAGATTTTACTTGTGGTCTGAAGTTTACAAACAGCTCAGGGAAGCTGTCCTGTTTGCAATTTTATCTTGTCTAGGTGTGTTGCTATTGCATATGGAGACTGTACTATCACATGGCTAATTAGAAATTATTTATTTAAGTTGGGGTCCAGTTTGGGGAGATAGATAGATAGATAGATAGATAGATAGATAGATAGATAGATAGATAGAGTGTGTGTGTGTATCTTTGGTTTTCAGAAAATATATATGTGTGTGTGTGTGTGTGTGTGTGTGCGTGTGTGTGTGTGTTTTCTTAAGTTTTTGCGGGTACTTACATGTGTGGCATTCAGCTTTGTTCGGGTATTTTCCCATGTCATTGTAGTTGTGCTTTTAAAGTTGTAGCGATGTTTCAGCAGAATCTCATCTGCCATCATCAGGCTTCTGTATTGTGTTCATCTGTTAGTCAGGCTTTTACAGCCGTTTCAGTTTTAAATTTGGGGCTAGCCTACTGCTGTGCCAGAATGGTTTTTTCTTCACCCTTGGGAGAAGGGAGTCTTGGTCTGTGTTTATTGGTCTTGGAGTTTGCTGTGTTCTGCTTGATTGGTGTTTCTAATATCTTCTGTCTGTTTTGTGGCTTTTTTTGTCTTGATTGGCTGGCAACATTGTGTTCCTATATTGGAGTCTTTTAGTGCGGCTTGGCTCTGAGTAAATGGAGGGCTATCCTTTATTAGGAAGCTAGGTTTCATCTGGGTGCCTGGTTGGGGTGTGTTTGAGCTGGAGGTATCAGAGGGGATCTGTTTGTGCCCAGGTGTTTGCCTGGCTTGTGGTGTGGAGATTTTTTTGTTTGTGAGTCCAACATTACCAGAGAACATAGTTTTTGGAGATTGGGTGAGCTCAGTCATTGCGCTAAGGCAAGACTTGTTTTAATTGAGAAGTGTGCCACTGAATAACCTCTGTAGTAACACCAGAGTTCTGTAAAACAGATAATCAAGAGAAGCAGAAAGACCAAGAATACTGTTAGTTAACTCAAGTTTTTTTTTTTTAAATACCGTAGTAAAAAATAGTTTTAAAAAAAGCTCTGCTGTGTTTTTCCTATTGAAAAGAACGATTGTTTGATCATGACTATAAATAAATAGTCATGATTTATTATGCTTAAATGACATACTTTACACAAATTGTAGCAATTTTTGTGTGGTCCTTTTTCGATCCAATTTTCCTGGTTCAACTCAATGCTGCAGACATCCTCAACCAGTCCAGGTAGTCCTCAACCTACGACCACAATTGAGCCCCAAATTTCTGTTGTTAAGTGAGAAATGTATTAAGTGACTTTGGCCCCATTTTGTGACTTTCCTTGCCATGTTGTTAAGTGAATCACTGAAGTTATTAAATTAGTAACACGGTTGTTAAGTGAATCTAGCTTCCCCATTGACGTTACTTAGCAGAAGGTCGTAAAAGGGGATCACATGACCCCGGGACACTGCAACCATCATAAATAGGAACCCAACTGCCAAGCATCTGAATTTAAATCCCATGACCATGGGGGATGCTGCAACGGTCGTAAGTGTGAAAAATGGTCATAAGTCACTTTTTTCAATGATGTTGTAACTTTGAATGGTCACTAAACGAACTGTTGTAAATTGAGGACTACCTGTACCATTTGGAAATTGTTGGACAAATGCTCATGGCCAGGATGGCTAGGAATTCTGGGATTTGAAGTGCACAAGTCTTAAAGCTGTCATGTTGGAAGACCTCTGTTTTAAAGAGCTTCAGGCCAAGCCGTTGAGAATCCTGGAACACAATGGCTAAATGGCCTTACTTTAAAAGAACATTGGTTATATCCATCCAGTAAATGTATGATAATACTACATCCTAACCAAAACTTCTCATAAAAGCATCCATACCAGAAATATTGTTCCTTAAAATGTCCCAAAGCTCAATAATACGTAAAGGCAATCCAGAAGACGGATCCTTCTTGGTCTTCTTTGTTAAGCCTTCTCTGACCTCGTGTACCCTCACAACCCTAGTATGGTCACGTTGGCTTAGAATCCTAGCTTGTGTGATACACATGGAGGGCACCAATTAGGGGCATGTGATCAGAAGATGTTAGGATGTTGCTGGTATTTAGGACAACAGATGGATCTTCTCTGGACCAGAAACTAAGTAGGATCGACCTGGGTTAGTATTTAGGATGAGTAACCTATAAAGTATGAGCAGTGTGGTGGGGCTGGCTGGAACTTGAAAGAATTTCCTGGAAGATCACTTTTATGCCAAGGGTACTACATGGATGTTCTCGAATACAGCTCATCTGTCTGGAATCCACACCGGATATTGGACATTAATACAACTGAGAGAGTCCAGAGTTATTTCACGAGAAGAGTCCTCCACTCCTCTACTCGCCACAGAATACCTTATACCACCAGACTTGAAATGTTGGCCTTAGACAACTTAGAACTACGCCGCTTTTGGTCTGACCTAATCGTAGTATATAAAATTATCTGCTACAATGTCCGATCCGTCAATGACTACTTCAGCTTCAGCCACAACAATACACGAGCACACAATACATACAAACTCAAGGGAAACCGCTCGAAACTTGATTGCAGAAAATACTACTTCAGTAACAGAGTGGTCAATGCCTGGAATGCACTACCTGACTCTGTGGTTTCTTCCCCAAACCCCAAAAACTTTAACCTTAGACTGTCTGTTGTTGATCTCACCCCATTCCTAAGAGGTCTGTAAGGGGCGTGCATAAGTGCACCAACGTGCCTACCGTCCCTGTCCTAATGTCCCCTTTTAATCATACCCACTTCCTATAATCATAATCATGTTCCTAATTATATCTGTTATCTCATTCATGCTTGATAAATAAAAAAATAGATAAATAAATAAATATGTGTCTACAAAGCCACAGAAGTCTACCTCAACTTGGAGAAGACTTTACCTTTTATGGCAGTGAACCATATTCAAACAACAATGCTCACAAAACAAGGCAAGACTAGATACATTTTATCCACTTTTCTTTCCACCGCTTTATTCACACTAGCAATTTAAGTGAGAAGACATCTTTGCAAGATGGTTTGCATTTCTAATAAGAAGCTAAAGGTAACTAAAGGTTGTGCTACAAGTGAACTTAACTGTGAAACAGTCTTAATGGGTTGTTTTGGAAATCTTGGTTTTATGATTGAGCTTTTAACCAGAGAATTAGCATCTTTATGGGAGAAAAATCTATGCTCTTCCATTTTTTTTAACCACCTGCTGATTAGCAGCATTTTTGCTATAAAAGTAATTAAGTTTGTTAAATAAACGATTATGTAATTGTATAAATGCGTACTCAAAAATAGGGTAAATCTGCTTAGTTCCTCTTTCCCCATATGCTACAGTTTCAATATATGTCTCTGCTATATCAAAGGAGGGTGGAAGATTATTAAAGAGCGATACAATCTAGAATGAAGGAGAAACTTCCAGACAGAACCAGAGGTGGTATTCAACAGGTTCTGACCAGTTCTGGAGAACCGGTAGAAGAAATTTTGAGTAGTTCGGAGAACCGGCAAATACCACCTCTGACTGGCCCTGCCAACCCCATCTATTCTCTGCCTCCCAAGTCCCAGCTGATTGGCTGGGTCTCCTTTGTTGCCCTGAACAGGAGAACGGAGCAGGAAAGCAGGTTAGTGGGGTGGGGAGGGAATGGGGATTTTGCAGTAACCTTCCCCCAGGAGTGAGGAGGGAATGGGGATTTTGCAGTATATCCTTCCCCTGCCATGCCCAGAACCGGTAGTAAAAGTTTTTGAATCCCACCACAGGACAGAACAATTAATCAGTGGAACAGCTTGCCACTGCAAGTTGTGGGTGCTCTATCACTGGAGGTTTTCAAGAGATCAGGCAAGAATAGAATTAGATGTAAATGGCATGTGGAAATGACCTTGACGGATGAAGGGAAGAGATGCTGAACAGATAAATCAGATAAAAGAACCCTGGGATATTTGTAGTCTCTGACTTGTAGGATACTTTAAATATAATCTGACAATAAAGTAGAATTCACTCATTTGGCTATGTTTCCCGTCTGGGGAGGGTGGATACTATATTACCAAGCTCAAAGAAATCTGGATAAAAAATTTGGGAGTGTAGGGGTTTGCTCATCTCTACAGATCAACCCAATGTTTTAAGTCAAAATTCCACACTTCTTATTAAACCCATATGTTAGAAACGATGTTGCAGTTGCGTCCTCTAAGAGATTTAATTTCCTGAAAACAAACAAAAACAAAAAATACAGATAATCCTTGACTTTATTGGAAGAATTATCCTTCTGGGTTCAGCTCCAAGTGGGGAAGAAAGACCCTGGAAACATGGAGGCTGTTCGGAAAGATGGCTTAATGGTGGGCAGGACCATGTGGCCTGGAGCTCCAAAGTGAAAGGAACGATCACATGCTTCAAGATGTTGGGTGAGGGAAAAGAAGGGGCAAGATGCTGAGAGACCCTTAGTTATATACCCTCTGCTGGGCCCCACCTTACTATTTCCTGTTCCTGTGTAAGAAATGTATCCCATTGGCTGTCAGACTCCCAAGGGCGGGGTCTTAACTAACTTTGTAAGCTTTGCTTGGACCCCATGGCTTCACTTGAGTGTTGGCTGATGCAATCTTCCCAGGCCATGTGGTGAGATGGGTAGAGGCCTTTGTTATGTAGAATACTCTGGTCCAGGCCTAATGGCCTGCACATTAACAAAGGTGTGTGTGTGGGGGTGAGCTTCTGCCTCTCTGAGTTTCTACTTTTAGGGGAAATATTCTGTCTTTTTAATATTTCTTAGGATATTTCATTTTTCTAGGAGAGGGGTGGTTGCTAACTTCCTACAACTTATTACCACAATTGAACCGTGAACAGTTGTTACTAGGTGAAACATTTGTTAAGTGAACTTTGCTCCATTTTTACAATCTTCTCTCACAGTTGTTCAGTGAATCACTGCAGTTGTTAAATTAGTAACATGGTTGTTAAGTGAATCTAGCTTCCCCATTGACTTTGCTTGTCAGAAGGTTGCAAAAGGGGATCACATGACCCCCAGGCATTGCAACCGTCATAAATACGGGTCAGTTGTTAAGTCTCAGAATTTGATCACATGATCATGGAGATGCTGTAATAGGTCGAAAGTGTATAAAATGGGCATAAGTCACTTTTTTCAGTACCATTGTTACTTTGAACAGTCACTAAATGAACTACAGGGCTACCTGTATCACATCACTACTACTGTGTTAAAAATTGGAATTTCTGCTGTCGGATTTCAGAAATCCCCAAATGAAACAGAAATCCAATTTGTTTCCCCCAGAACAGACCGCTAATTTATTCACATTAAATTTCTTGCTTCCGCTAGCATCCTATCTTACATCTTTTTTGTCTCTTCCATCTAAAACAAACAAACAAACAAAAAACAAATTAGTATTCTTCCTCTGCATGATTTATTTGTATCAACATGTTCTCGCTGGCGCTGTAACTTCTTGTTCTCTGTTTTCTGCAATCCCCGGTACTATATTGTCACTAGAGAAAAAAAAAGTCTCTATGTGTTGAAGACGCTACCTTGGGGATTAAACTGTACAAATCACAGCCGGAGGATGAGGTCATATGTGTTTTGTAATCCAAGGAGAAGAATGAGAGAATGCTCCAGACAGCAGCTACCAATTACATCACATGTGGGAGAGGAACATCAGACATCCGAGTTTATTTATTTATTAGTGTCAGAAGCATCACGATTAAAATATGGCATACAAGAGGACAGTAACGTTTAAAATATAACATACAAGATTTAAATAGGTACAAATTAAACAGATCTTGCCCAGAAACTAGCAACGTTAATTACATTCTGTCACAATGCCATGAGGTCCTCAAGGATACACTGATCTGAGAACAAAGGCCAGGAATACATAGGTGTTGTTGTCGCATGTCACCACAGTCACAAAGAGCAGAAGCAACCAGATAGCTCCATTGGTTCAGAGTCTCTCTGGATCTTGTTGTACTCTGTGCAGTCTATTCAATAGTATATAGAGCTGCGGTGGCGCAGTAGTTAGAAAGCAGTATTGCAGGCTAATTCTGCCGACTGCCAGCAGTTTGATTCTTACCGGTTAAAGGTTGACTTGGCCTCCCATCCTTGGGAGATTAGTAAAATGAGGATCCAGATTGTTGGGGGCAATATGCTGATTCCAGAGGTACTGCAGCAGGTTCTGACCAGTTCTGCAGAACCGGTAGTGGAAATTTTGAGTAATCCAGAGAATCGGCAAATCCCACCTCTGACTGGCCCGGCCAACCCCATCTATTCTCTGCCTCCCGAGTCCCAGCTGATCGGCTGGGTCTTCTTTTGTTGCCCTGCGCAGGAGAACGGAGCTGGAAAGCAGGTTAGTGGGGTGGGGTGGGAATGGGAAAGCTCCATTTGTGCAAGTGGAGGGAAGAACGCACACACCACTCAGACAACTGAAGTGTGCATGCATGCCCCTGCCACTCACGCATACACACATCCCGCACCAAGCCAGGCCGGCAAACTGGGAAAATTGGGAACTATTGTTTAGATCAGGGGTCTCCAAACTTGGCAGCTTTAAGACTTGTGGACTTCAACTCCCAGAATTCTCCAGCTGGCTGGAGAATTCTGGGAGTTGAAGTCCTCAAGTCTTAAAGTTGCCAAGTTACGGAGATCTTGTTTTGATGGAGAAAAAGTTTTGGTCTGTTGAAAAATAAAAACGGAGTTGGAAACTTAGGTTGGGAAGAGAGTTGAGAAGAATTCCGTCTCTGCTACAGCCTCAGAGTGAACTGACTGATATTCCAAGGCTTCTTAGAGGGGGAAAAAAAATCCAGATGTAGTTGAAACAGGAAAACGTATTCCTGTAAAATGACTTTGAACGGTGAGGTTTAAAAAGGTCCAGGTAGAAATAATGCATAAGATTCATTTTTATTTTCTCTCTAGGTGTTTAAGCTTAATAATTTATCTTTTATATAGGTATGCTTTCCATGCAATCTCAGAATTGTGTTTGATTCATCTGAGAACCTTTTTATAGCAGAGGTCCTTCTAAATTAAGCACAGACTAGCATCAATTTTTATTCATCCTGAGCCTTATATTTTCCTTTTATATCTTCTTTGGGAGATCCTTTAAAGTCCTGTGAC
The DNA here is from genome assembly GCF_900518735.1 of Pseudonaja textilis. The sequence continues at coordinate 13,418,963 of NW_020769330.1, read as the reverse complement.
GTGGAGAACTATAGATTTTATTGACCTTGCTATTGATGTTTTGCTTGTGACTACTTATAGCAATCTAGGTATTTTAACACTCACTCACTCTCTCTAAAATAAAATTTTATTTTATTTACTTCCTATGAGATTGTTCCGTTTCCCAAAATAGAGGAGAGGGGAGGGGAAGAGGGAGCTGAGCCCCCTAGTCATATGTCTCAATGCTACAGGGTCAAGGATGGTATTACAGAATTTTTTTTTTCTTGCACTTGTTTACCTCTTTTAGTTTGCCAGAAAGGAGCAATCTTGTCTTTCTTCTACACTGGGTCTGGTGGAGAGGACACCAAATTATGTGCTCCATTGAAGACAGACAACATAACAAAAAATCTACAGAGGAATTATTGAGTTCTACAGATAATTATTGAGTTCTACAAAAGGAATTATTGAGCCGGGCATTTGTACCCCTATAACTGTCTGGTTTGGCACAGCAACCAAACAGGACAGGTATGGATAGTTAGGATTGCAGAAAAAATAACTGCAACCAGCCTTGAGGATCTGTATACTGCATGAACCAGAAAGAGGGCTGAGAAAATATCTACAGACCCCTCACATCCTGGATATAAACTGTTTCAACTTCTCCCCTCAAGTTGCCACTATAGGGCATTGCATGGCAAAACAACGAGACACAAAGAGTTTCTTCCCTCATGCCATCGCTCTGCTAAACACCTAACTCCTACAGCAGTCTTCTGCCTAAAGATATTTACCCATGTAGTAGGGCTCTATCATTATTATCCTTCTTATCTTCTTAATCTTTCTCACCTCTCATCTTTCCTACTACTTTCTCCTATTAGTATATTATGATTTATCAATTGCTGTATCCTATGATTTATGATTGTATCTTAAGAACATGATCTGTGACTTATCTCTTAGTTTGTATGCACACTGAGAGCTTATGTACCAGAGACAATTCTTTGTGTGTCCAGTCACACTTGGCCAATAGAATTCTCTTCTCTTCTCTTCTCTTCTCTTCTCTTCTCTTCTCTTCTCTTCTCTTCTCTTCTCTTCTCTTCTCTTCTCTTCTCTCCTCTCCTCTCCTCTCCTCTCCTCTCCCCTTCTCTAAAATGAACACTAAGGCAGGAGGTGTAGCTAGGATGGGTAGACCTGGAAAGATTCCATAAAAGGAGGTTTGGGATTTCTAACCTTTCACCCTAAGGAAGTCTCGAAACTTGAAAGAGCTTGAGAACTTGTTAACACCACTAGGGTGAACTAGCTTGTGCTTCAAATGCTACTTGCAGGTGATGAGAGAAGTTATGCCTCGATCTCCTGCTTGTGATTGGTGATTATGAGAAGCAAGAATATTTGGATCAAGCCAGGTCTTGGCCATCAGAGTAGCTCTTTCTTAAGTCGCTCAAGAGTTTTCTTTTGCCCATTAGAGGCTTTGCAAAATCTCCAATGCTCTAGGAATTTTCTTCCAATTCTGACAAATTCTTGGCACAACCTGTCTCCTGCCTGTGCCCAACATGATGCATCGGTAGAGACCAGATATCCATCTTCTGAGATGCTTCCATTTGGTTGTCATAGTGAGCCAGAAGTTAGGCTCCATAGCCCGGACCACTTCTTCTTGCTCTGTCATTTTGGGAGTCATTTCTGCGAATCGTTTATGCTTTCCTGGGACAGCCTGGCTTTCATGGAAACTGGAGGGTTATTGGCTATTAGCTGTCCTTTGCTTCAAGGCACATTGCCTTAAGCCACCTAAATTGATCTCGCTTCCTGCCGAAATACTTAGGAATTATGAATTGCAGAGCTCCTTTGCCAAGTCATTATTATGTACCTCTGATGGAATTGTGATCGTTGCTGTTGGCTGCATCTATAAATACTGTATAATATTTACTGTTTTGCAAAAATGTATATATAGAGGTCTGTTGACTGGATAATAAATTAATTCTCTGCAGAAGTATTTTTAGCTTTTTTTATAAACTGGGGTGGTGGATTGCAACCGAGAGTTAAGAGGTAAATATTCCCAAAATGACAAAGAAGAGTTGCTTAGCTTTGGTAGATGGTGGCATCTGTCCAAAGGGGGAAAATAGGGGCACACCTTCTAGTTGTGATAGATATGGGGTGGGGCAGTGTGTATAACTACGATACAAAGTTGATTTTTTTGTGCTTTCTTTAATTTTCAGCTTGCAGCCACGGTTGAGCTTAAAATCTGTCTTAGATAACAGATAATCAGAGTTGGAAGGGACCTTGCAGGTCATCTAGTCCAACCCCCCACCCAAGCGGGAGACCCTACACCATTTCTGAGAAATGGCAGTCCAATCTCTCCTTGAAAGTCTCAAGTGATGGTGCTCCCACGACCTTGCTAAGGTTTTCTGAAGCGAGTTTATCTCCATTTTGTGACCTTTCTTGCTACAATTATTACGTGAATCACTGCAGTTGTTATGTTAGTATCCAGGTTGGTAGGTGAATCTGGCTTCCGCACTGACAGGTCACAAAAGGGTATCATGTGACCCCGGGGCACTGCAGGCCAGTTGCCAATTGTCCAAATTTTGGTCACTGCATTAGTCGTAAGTGTGAAAACCAGTCATAAGTCAATTTTTTCAGTGCCGTTGTAACTTTGGATCCCAAATAAATGGTTGGCAACTTGAGGTCTTCCTGTAGTCTCGTGAGTCAAAAACATTCCGAGTGATCTGCCTTCCGTGAATGTTTCAGCCCTGCAGAAATATCTGGATGAAATGGGTTCCTTGATTGATTGACAGTGACAAGTTGGTGTCAGCTCTCAGTAACCACATCGATAGATCTTCTCCAGATGGTCTGTCTCTAGCCTTCAGGTCATCCAATGCTGTAATTACAGCCATTCACTTTGCTTCTGGTCAACCTCTTCTTTTTTCTTTCTGTCCCAGCATTGTAGACTTCCTCCAGAGAATTAGATCTTCACATAATGTGTTCAAAGCAACTGGAAGCCATTTTTTTTTTAACTTGGAAGCTTTGAGGCTGACACGTTTAGTGCCTGGGAATTTGGGAGGGTGGGATTTCATAGTGGGGTAGAAGGCTAGACACGACAACATTCTTTCTCAGAGAGTCAAGGACATGTGGCCCTGCACCCGGAGGGGAGTGACTGGAGGGATGTCTCCAGTTGGGACGATGATTTGATTGGGCCATATGATGGACTGGTGGGTGCAGGGGATGGATCTTTGATTTCTCTTTTGGGAAGGGAAAACCTGGAACTCTCAGATTTGGGTTTTCCCAGATGTGCAAATATGTCCACTCTAATAAAATGGAACTTTAAGGAACTGATTGTCTCAGAGTTTATTGGTTTGGAGTTGGTTAGTTGGAATGCTGACAGCAAGAAGATTTGAGTCTGCTAATTTGTGCTTCAAGAAAAAAAAAACCCTCTGAGTTGACTTGTTCTACAATCTATTTGTTGGTTTTTTTATTTATTATTTTATTCACTTCATTTGTATCCCGCCTCTATTATTTTTTTTACAAATGACTCAAGATGGTGAACTTATACAATACGTCTTTCCTCTTTCTATTTTCCTCACAACAACCCTGTGAGTTTTGCCTCATTTTATGACCTTTTTTGCCACAGTTGTTAAGTGAATCATTGCATTTGTTCAAGTTAGTAACACGGTTGTTAAGCAAATTTGGCTTCCCCATTGACTTTGCTTGTCAGAAGGTTGCAAAAACTTTTTTTATGGGTTTATTCTTCTGTCTGTTTCTTGGCTTTCTTAATTGGACACAGAAACATAAGTGCTCATGGGGAAAACAATGTCATGATGGAAGCCCTGTGATTTATATACTTGTGTCTGATGTCTGCATGCTAGGAGAAAGGTAAAATTTTGTACTGTGACATCAGAATAATGGAATAACAGAGTTAGAAGGGGCCTTGGAGATCTTCTAGTCCAACCCGCTCCTCATGAAGGAGACCCTGGCCTATACCATTCTGGACAAAAGGCTGTCCAATCTTTTAAAAACCTCCAGTGATGGAGCACCCACGACTCCTGAAGAAAAGCTGTTCCACTTGTTAATTGTTCTCACAGTTAGGAAATTTCTCCTTAGTTCTTGGTTGCTTTCCATCCATTACTTCTTGTCTTGCCTTCTGGTGCTTTAGAAAGTAGGTGTCAAGCATCCCCTCTTCTTTGTGGCAGCCCCTCAAATATTGGAAGACGGTTATCATATCACCCCAGTCCTTCTTTTCACTAGACTAGACATACCCAATTCCTGCAAAACCATTCTTTGTATGTTTCAGCCCCCAGACCACTAATCATCTTTGTTGCTGTTTTCTGTACTCTTTCCAGAGTCTCAACGTCTTTTTGTAATGTAGTGAGCAAAACTGGATGCAGAATTCCAAATGTGGTCTTACAAAGGCATTATAAAGTGATACTAACACTTCACGTGATCTTGTTTCTATCCCTCTTTTAGTGCAGCCTAGGATTGTGTTGGGTTTTTTTGGCAGCTGCAGCTCACTGTTGGCCTCTTTAACCCTTCTTTCAAACCCTTCTTTTCAAACCTCTTTCAAACTGGTGTGAAAGGGGTTAAAGAAGCCATATATGTCCAAATTAAACAGCCCTCTCTTAACAGAGTGGGAGGAATACCGCATCATCTATTTCCAGTCTGCAGTACAGTCCTTTCAACAATTCCAAGAAGGCTCCACACCCATTTGCACCACACCGGTGACTCCAAGGACACAGACAACCCACTAAAATAATGCAAATGACCAGCTGTCTGCAAGGAGTATAAATCCTTCCATTCCCTACCATCCAGAGCTGAAGATGCTTCGTGGGTGAGAAGCGAAATGTCTTCAAAGAAAAAAAAACAAACCAGAAAGTCCAGTTGCCTCTTGAAAAAAGTACCTTTTGGGACTTTCTGAGTGAAAGCCTTTGAGAAATCATGAGCCTAATGGTCAAGATCTACATGGCCTTGGGAATCTCAGAGAGTCATGTAAATCCTGCAGGCCGTGACTGGGTGCATAAAAATGCGTAATGGGGGGGGGGTGTTCTTATGTAATGGTATTTGCCCACAGCAATGGGGGCCTCTGGAGAAGCAGCAGAGATAGATTTTGTTAGGGGTGAGCAATGGAATGGCTTGACCTGCAAACTAATGGGGTTTAGTTAGGCATCTGGCATTCTGGCAGTGCATTGGCCTCACCCTGTACCATAAAGATGCATTAGCAAAAAAAGACCTTTGCGCTGCATTCCTGTAGCTGGTTTTTAATTATTGATGATGGTACTTCAAGCAGCCTGAATAAATATTTGGCAACGGACTTTGTAAAAGTAATGAACTCTCAGCAACTGAAGGCCACCCCGAGGTCTTCGTGTTAGGAAAACTTTTCTGCATGATTGTGTGTGTGTGTGTGTGTGTGTGTGTGTGTGCGTGCGTGCATGCATGCATATCTACCCAGAGCAGGGAGTGTCGCTGGATGCCAAGTCAGGTCTGCAGAAGGCTTCTCATGGCAGTTGGGATGGATTCTGGAGCCTTGAAGAGCTTGAGAAAGGGAGAAGGCAGGGGTTTCTTCCTCCCACAGCTTTCCTTGTTTGTTTAGTTCTGTCTCCATCCATCATCATCGTCATCTAATACCATCAGCGGTATATGTGATGCATTTTTGAACGTTCAGCTGACTGAATTTCGTGTTTAATGAATAAAGTATATAATAACCTTATTATTGAAAGAAAAAAAAAAGACAGCACTACCTGGAACATCATACACTTTAAGAAGATAGTTGTTTGATACCTAGGATGCTGGCAGCAACCTGTATCAACCATCAGCACCAGTCAGTGATATTTGTGATACATTTTTAAATGTTCAGTTGACTGAGTTTCATGTTTAATGAATAAAAAATTATTATTATTATTATTATTATTATTATTATTATTATTATTATTAT